>PVJC01017616.1:0-31507 GCA_004026665.1 Murina feae | reverse complement strand
TTTTTTTTTTTTTTTTACCATAGCGTAGTATTCCATTGTGTAGATGTACCACAGGTTTTTAATCCACTCATCTCCTGATGGGCACTTAGGCTGTGAATTGTGCTGCTATGAACATAAGGGTGCATATATCCTTTCTGATTGGTGTTTCTAGACTGTCAAATTATAGTGGGAAGGCTGGGGAGTGTTGAGGGGGGTTAGAGATCAACCAAAGGACTTGTATGCATGCATATAAGCATAACCAATGGACACAAGACACTAGGAGGGTGGAGTGAGGGCAAGTGCCAGGGGCTAGGGGAGGCCGAGCGAAGGTCAATGGGGAAAAAAGGAGACATATGTACAACTATTTGTAATGCTTTAAACAATAAATTAGATTTAAAAAAAGAAATATTACCAAGTATTTACATGGTGCATATGCTATTTGATGTGGTCTTTTTTAGTGGCTCATGGCAATAGAGAGAGACCAGAAGAATATGATTTTTCCCATTTACTGAAGCTAAAACCAAACCTCCTAAATGGATGTATATTTTTAAAAATTCTGCCATCAATTAAGTGCCAAAACTCATCCTAATTTCATATTTAGTAAATATCTATTGTGCTTTTTTTAAAAATATATTTTATTGATTTTTTACAGAAAGAAAGGGAGAGGGATAGAGAGTTAGAAACATCGATGAGAGAGAAACATCAATCAGCTGCTTCCTGCCCATTCCCCATTGGGGAGTGCCTACAACCAAGGAACATGCCCTTGACTGGAATAGAACCTGGGACCCTTCAGTCCGCAGACCGACACTCTATCCACTGAGCCAGACCTGCCAGGGCTCTATTGTGCTCCGTTGTTGTGGTTTTTGTTTGTATATTTGTTTTTTGATAAAACATGTCTTCAAGGTATTATCTACAGTTTATTTTTTAAGGATACGGTTTCTTATTGAGAGTCATTTGAAACCGTTACTTTTGGGGACTATCCCTCCTTTCCTTTCTTCTTCCTTCTTTCCCTCCCTCCTTCTCCTTCCTTCTATTCCTTTTTCCTTTCTTCCCAAAGGTTCCACATACCAGTAACAGCCTGTGTTTACACCTCCTGTTATTTCCCATCCTATAATATAGACTTTTGTCTATAATTTCAGGGTTTTCATTTTTGCTATTTGAGCTTTTCCTGTTAGTTCTTTAAACTTGGATCTTTTCAGGCCTCTCTAAGTAGGTCATTTGTATCTATTTTAAAAGGTCATTGTTCTCAGCTTGCTTGCGCCTCTGTGTCTGCCTCTGTGCACTGGCTGATCTGCCCCCACCCTTTCAAGGATCCCTATACCCGAGCTGCCTCCCTGCTTACTCTCAGCACTTTTGATAATGGCTGTGCTTATTAAATTTTCTGCACATTCAACTGAATTCTGGGAATTTATGACTATCATGTTTGCTGCTTTATCATCCTTATTTTGCATGCTTCATTTTTTTTATACTAGCTTTTATTTCCTGTGAACTTTATTCCTACCTGCTTAGGTAGGGTATTTGTGGCCATATGTTCCATGGCCTTCTCTTGGGTATCCCTTTTCCATTTGCTCTGCCTCATGGTATATGAGTTCAGTTTTAAGACAGTTATAACCATTCCCCTGAATAAGCATTTAAGGTTTGCTTGTAGTAATTTCCACTTTGTAAGTTATCATTATTTTGATTTCTGATTTGGTTCCAAGAATAAACAGAAGAATGTAAATAAGTAACACATTAGGCAAACGTATGAAGTTTGGGTCTCGCAGAGGGCATACCATTAATCTCTATGTACCCACTACACACCTCCTATACTTGTGCACTGTGATAGCTAATTTTCTGGTGCCCACTGTCCTAGGATGGGGATATCTAGATCGTTGGTGGAACATTATTTCTGGGTGTGTCTGTGCTGGTATTTCTGGAAGAGATTAGCATTTGAATCAGTAGAGTGAGGAAAGGCAACCCCCCTCACCAAAGCATGTGGATATCATTCAATCTACTGAGGGGCTGAATAGAACAAAAAGGTAGAGGATGGCCTGTTCTGGGCTGCTTGATCTGGGCTGTTCATCCAGCCCACAGACATGGTGAATGTGGTTCTTGGACCTTAAGACTAAGGCTGAGACTTACATCATCAGCTGCCCTGCTGTTCAGAATTTTGGATTCAGACTATATCATACCACTGGCTTTTTTGGTTGTTCAGCTAGCAGTGGATGGTGGGAATTTTTGGCCTCTGTAATCGCCTCAGCCGAGTCCTAACTATATCTATGTCTCAGATACATATTATTTCATCTTGAAGTATCTATTTATATATTTGTAAACTACAACAATGCTATTTACCAAAATAACTATAGTGCCATGATCTTTCTGAAAACATTAACAAAATTTATTTTATATCATCATTTATCCAGCTACTGATTCAAATTCCCCAATCACCTTCTCACACTCCCATTAGTTAAATGTTTGAATAGGAGTCAAACCATAATACATTTTATAAATGGACCAGAGGCCTGGTGCATGAAATTTTTGCATGGGAGAGGAGGTGTCCCCTGAGCCCATCCTGCACCTTCTCTAATCTGAGAGCCCTTGGGGGATGTCTGACTGCCAGTTTAGGCCTGATCCTAACTGGCAGTCAGGCATCCCTCTCACAATCCAGGAACACTGGCTCCTAACTGCTCACTTGTCTGCCTGCCTGATCACCCCTAACTCATCCCCTGCCAGCCTGGTAGCCCCCAACTGCCCCACCCTAGCAACCTGGTTGCCTCCAACACCCCCCCCCCCACCAGCCTGGTCATTCCTCACTGGCTCCTCTGTTGATCTGGTCACCCCACACAGCCTGCTATTCCATCATTTGGTCGCCCCTCACTAACCACCCCCTGCCAACCTATATATTTTTTAAATGGAAACAATCACAAGAAAATTAAGTTTTTAATTAGTAATAAAAAGTACAAATAAACAACATGAAAAAAATTGAAAGTGATTGATGCTTTTAACGTCATTATCTCTTTCTTGTGGCGATATAGAGGCAATGTGGCAGGAAATTTGCCCTTACCTTGAAAGAGAAAGATCTTATGCACTTTTATATATAACTTTTGGATTATCCAAATACCTGCTTTTAATATAAGCAAAGCGGTTTGCCTGAAATTCCATCAGGAATATAAGAGATCATTCATTCAGTAAGGAGAAGAAAGCTGTGGATCATATCGGCCGTTTTATGACATTGTGCAGGCACACAATGTAAACAAATACACACAAATGGGTAAAGCAGCACTTTTCAGGACGCTGTTAAACATGATCCTCCAACAAAAATACCCTGATAAAACAAAATTCCATAACCTCAGGAAAAAGAGACAAAAGAAATCACAATTGCAAGGTTGGCTAGACTCGTTGTACCTGAATAAATGTATTTTAGCTTTTCACCATGCCTTTGCTGAATTTTATGACTCTCTGCCTTCTAACTACTAACTGAAAACAGGATTCCTTCAGATTCCTGGGCAGCTTGCCACTACTTTGGGCCAAGGGGCCAATAAAAATCATTAGCAATACATAAATTTTATCCAGTGGGCTTTCCTGAACATGTGCAAGTGTTCATAAGGTCTGAACACTGAAATCCACATGTTGCATCTCATCATGTGCTCCTCGTTTACTCGCAATCACTTATATTCAAATCCATTATGTGATTATATTGTAATTTATATCAAATGAGAATCAATATAGCATTCAAATATACTAATAGGAATGGAGATTTGATAGACACTTTCATTAATAAAAGACAGTAGATATGACTTAACATATTCCTAGACCTTTCATAAGTTCACAGTACACAATGCATATTCTGATTTTTATACATTCATTTGTAGTTAGAACAATATGAATATATTCATAAGAAGAAAATATTAGAATGAAGAAAGCATGTTCATGATTATCATGATGAGATGGGTCAGCCACTTCATGAAACTGAAAATCTCATCTACTTGTTTTTGCATTTAAAATTTAAAATTGTCCTTTGAGTAGGTCGATTAAATTGCCTTTTGTCCTTATTTACATCTTATAATTCTTTTGAAAGCGAAAAATACATTTTATGAAAAATGTATTTTTACTTAATGTGTTTAAAAACACACATGAACATATGAATGCACACACAAGAGCCCTTGAAGAGTTGTGTGATGTGTATTTACACTGATGTTTAATTGAAAACTAGCAAGGCTATAGCAACTGCCACAATATGAATCAAGGCATTTCAAGTAACTATAATTGTCTACTCCACCACTACTCCCAGGACTTGCCTTGGCTTCATTAGGCAGGAATCATGAAAATAAGAAGCAGGGTTTCAAGAATAGAGAATGCGGACTGGTGTGAGATAAAGCATTAAAGAAAAACACACACATAATGAAACCCTGTTGGGTGTTAACTAAATTGTCATCTATCACACATGCATCTAATTTCAAATGATAAACTTCTTTCTGGTGAATAAACTTTTTGTCCTTGATCCTAAAAATCACAATTAAATTAATAGCAAAATATTTTTAAAAAATCAAAGGATAGCCCTAACTGGTTTGGCTCAGTAGATAGAGCATCAGCCTGTAAACTGAAAGGTCCCAGGTTTGATTTCAGTCAAGGGGATGTACTGTGGCTGCAGGCACATTCCCACTAGGAGGTGCACAAGAGGCAGCTGATCGATGTTTCTGTCTCATCGATGTTTCTGACTCTCTGCCCCTCTCCCTTCCTCTCTGTAAAAAATCAATAAAATGTAAAAAGAAAAATCAAAGGATACTTCCCCTTTAATTTAACCCAGAAGATGGTCTCCCTTAGACTGAAGTAATCTAATAAGAAATACATTTTGACTAAAAACATTTGACAATAAGCTAACACCTCTTTGTACACTAATAAATTAAACATAAATTAAGGCCAAATATTTCTTTAAACTCCGTAGAATGTCAAGGGCATGATTTTAAAAGAAGTTTAGAGAATCTAAAACTTTAGAAATATATTCTGTACCCTAGCAGAAACTTACTAAAATTGTACTAAACAGATGGGTATCTATTTTTAAAGCTTCAGGGCAGTCAGTGTCACATGTTTAGGGAGTCCATTCTAATAGTCACATAAGCCTGTGACACTTCAATTATCTTGTATGCATGTGCACATATGTTTACTTCACCAAAAGATGCTATAAAATTTTTTAAAATAAATTAGGAATACAGCAAGAGAGTGTATCTTATTTGGAAAAAAGATGGGATAGCAGATTAATATTTAGCCATTTCAAAGTAAGTTTATTGAGCTTTCTGGCCCAAAGTATTTATCTTTTAAAATATGTTTTTCTAACACATTGGCATATTTATACTACAAAACATAGGTAAAAATAAATAAATTTGTTTTTATTTAAAGTTAGATATACACTGAGTGGTCAGATTATTATGACCACCCCCTCAGTACTTGGTTGGGCCACCTTTTGCCTTCAATACTGGGACGATTCTTCTTGGCATTGACTCCACGAGATGTTGAAAGGTGATTCGAGGAATCTGACTCCATGCCTGATGAAGAGCACTGTCCAGTTCTGTGAGATTTGATGGTTGTGGAACCAGCTGCCTGATGGCTCTTTTAACTTCGTCCCACAAATGCTCAATTGGATTGAGATCTGGTGATTGTGGTAAAAGCAAAGTAAAGTCTTCCTCATGTTCTTGAAACCACTCCTGCACAATAGGAGCACCATGGCATTGCGCACTGCCTTGTTTGAAGAAGCCATCTCCATTGGGATATGCCATCAACATGATAGGATGAATCTGATCAGCAATGATACTTAGGTATGTTGTGCTATTCAGACATTTATAATGATCTGGCCCTCTAGCAACTTCAGTGCGAAATTATAGCTAATTTGCCTACAAACATCAGGTGGGCATAATAATCTGGCCACTCAGTGTATAGCTTTATCTTAATCCAATGAAAGTCCTTTTTTCCCCTAAAGGATCTTTTGCTTTGGCAATTTACAATGTTTATTTTCAAATAGTAACAAAAAAATCAAGCACCAATAATAATTAAAATAGTATGTAATGATGTTCATTTGTTTTTGTCTTTTTCTTTCTATTTAAAAGTTATACACAATTAATATGAATAGAGTACTAATGCACATACATTTAGGATTTTAAGACTGGTAACGCCTGACAGTTGTCTTCAAATGTTGCATAATTTATTCATGAAATTATATTGATTCTCTAGCATCATCATAAAATGTTGTTATATGTGATGGATACTGGGTGCTTTGCTGAGCTGGTGTTTCCAACCCTTGTCTCCTTAGAGAATGGGCTGCTGAGAGTTCACGTCTGGATCCTTCACTGCTAACTGCCCTTGGATGAAAAAGATCAGGTCAAGTCCTCAGTCTCCATGCTTAAAATCTAAGCCAGAACACATTCATACAAAACTACCAATCCATGCCAAAATATTGTACTTATATTATGTTCACTTTCTGCTTTTCACTACTTTTTATTTATAACTAGGGGCCCAGTGCACAAAAATTTGTGCACTTGAGGGGGTCCCTCAGCCCAGCCTCTGCCCTCTCGTAGGCTGGGACCCCTCAGGGGATGTCCACTTGCTGGCCAGCCAGGGTGAGGGGCTGATGGCTGTTTGCAGGCTGGCCAAGCCCCCCAGTGGGAACCCTCACCCCATGGGGGTGTGGCCAGCCTGGGTGAGGGGCTGAGGGCTGTTTGAAGGCTGCCCACAGCTCCCATTGACCCAATGTCCCAGCGAAGCTGGCTGGAATCAGGTTTCTGGGGTTCATTTAGCTTCTATAATTGAAACTTTGTTGCCTTGAGCAAAGGCCTAGTCAGGCAACAAAGCCTCCTGTTTGCTTCAGGTCTGTGGCTTCTATAATTGAGTCATTGTTGCCTTGAGCAGAGGCCTGGCCAGCCTAGGCAGGCAGTTTCAACTCCATCGCTGGTGCTACAGAAGCCTCCTGTTTGCTCTAGTTAGGTGGCTGCTGGCTGCTATCTTGGCTGGGTTAATTTGCATACAGCCGCTCTGATTGGCTGGTGGGCATGGGTTAGGTGTCTCAGAGTGATGATTAATTTGAATATTACTCCTTTATTAGATTAGATTGCCGTATATTATTGTTATAAGTATATCTTTGTTATAAGCCACCACAACACATTAATATATATATATATATATATATATATATATATATATATATATATATAATCAAAAAGTGGTTAAAATTGTGCTAATAGTTTTTTTAACTTTCTTTTTTTTCAATTTATTTCTTTTTTAAGGTCTATGGGGTTTGGAGAAAAACACATAATGTAAATTGGCAGAGATAGCAGCTACATTCCAGAAAAAAAGGATGAGCATTGAAGGTTAATCAGAGAGTAGGAAATATTCTTGACACGTTTGAAGTCATGCATAGTACAATTGAGCTGGATTTTATGTTATAGAGTTATAGGAGGTGAGTCATGAATACTAAGTAGCACCAACTTGGCTATGCATGCCAAAATAAGGACTTTTAGTTAGTTATAGACTGTTGAGTTAATAGGAATAGAAGCAACACTGCTTTGAAGACCTTTGTTTAATTATTTTACTATGATGTCATGGAGCTGCTTTGCATTACAAAAATTAAATCAAAAAATTTAAAAATGTTCATAAAATTCAATAGCAAGCTTAATGAATAAACTTATCTGTCTGCTGAGTGGATAATGTATTCACACAGAGTAAGTGTTATTTAAAGTTACTTCAAGTATAAAACCAAAGAAGTTGATTCAGTTGAAAATAATACTCAGAACTCCCCCTCGCAAAAAAAAAAAAAAATTATGGATTTACCAGCAAATGGAGGCCAAAAATCAATGACAATTCAGCAAAAATGTCCACTCTGGGAATTCCCCTACCAAAAGAACCAGGGCCCCTTAAAGAAGGTGATTTCAATCTGGGACAAGAAATATTCATGATGCTTCTAGGAAATGTTGTGCCACAAAGCAAGGAAGGCAAAGAAAAGCATCTGTTGAGGTCATGTCAAATAGACACTGGGGCTATCATGAAGAGATTCTAATTGGCAGAAAATGGAGAGTCTGAGCACCCAAAACAACTACAATAACAATCATTTTAATCAATGGAAACACATGGAGTCTCTAATGCCAGTGATTTCATAGTGGGGATCAAGGAATCTATAATTTCACATCAATTCACCAGCTATGTGCATACACATGAAAGTACTATTTGCATGATTAATAAGGTTAATGATGTGCACATTCTGCTTTTATTCCCTTCTCCTTTTTCATGTATTAATAGCACTTCTCGTTTTACTGTGATGCTTGTTTTTGAGTGCCATTTCTCCCCCATGCCACTGCAAACAGAGTCTGAGGTAGGTCTTCCTCAAATTTTTTTTGGCAAGGTGGTCATTATGATTGGGTAGAACTTCCCAACATTCACCAGTTTACCCTTAATCATTTCGATTGATGCTGTGATGTGAGCTCACACATCACTTCCTTCCACACTGGATTCTTATGCTCTATTACACACATCTCCCATTTCAGCACCACCTACATCTCTTAAAACTTGTACCACCATCCCTCCCTTCCTTATCCTGTGAAATGTGTTTAGACAGGGCATCTATTTTTTCAAATTTATTCCTGTATTGTTATGTTGGCTCTGTCTGTAGTTTTCTCTCATTTTCCCCTTCCTGCCTTTTTTTTTGTGTCTAGTCCTATTTCATTTTCTTGTTCTTTATTGAAAACAATCTATGTATGTCTCTAAATGTAAAATCAGAGAATCTGTTTTGCAGTTTCTTTTCTTATACTGAATGTGTTTTCCCAGTTATGCAACTAGTAACACTCCAGAATGAAAGCAAGCATTCTCTCCCATTGATTATATTAACATTTAAATTTCTTCTTGTTCTTACAGAATTTTTTTTACTTCCTGTGTATGACTTTCAAATTTCCAATATATTGTGTGAAATTAGTTTTAGTTATTGCAATATCATGATGAGAAATTGTAATATTTTTCTTTTTATATTTATAATACACACTTTTCTATACACCATAGAAATTCTTTTGTATGTTTAATCTTACTGCAATTCTATTTCATACAATTAGCATATGTATCCCTATATACCTTCTTATGGTACACACAAACAGGCTGATTTTAGAGTACTTCCAATTATCATCACTTTTTGCTTAGATTCAAACTTACTTAAATTTTTCTAAAAGATAAGTGAAATTTCCTCCCTCAAATCATAAAATTTCCCATGCAGATTCCTAATGTTTCTATGCCATGTCTCTAAATCCTGTGCAGATTCAATGGACATAATCACGTATTTTTTATTTGGGAAAAATGTCAAATCTGAGTACTAAAGAGTTTTCTTTCATTTCTTCTTGAATTCTTATGTTTGACACCAAAATACTCTTCTGAGCTGCTTGAATATATCCTTTTATAGACTCAGAAACAGTGTCTTTGACCTTCTGTATATTTGGTATTCCTCATTGCCAGAATGGAAGGGCAAACCCCCAGAAGGCTAGAGGACAGGGAGATGTCAGCCATCCTGATGTCCCATCTGCTCACTTAACATGTAAGGAAACTGTGGCCCAGAACACCTAAAGCAAAACAAAACACACCTGCTTACCCAAACTGTCATTGTATTTCTCCTTCTCCCACACCTTTCCTCCTACTCCTTCTAGTTCATGTTTTGAATGGGACATGTTTTCTGTTACTTCAACACATTATATTATTATTATTATTATTATTATTATTATTATTATTATTATTTTGAATCTTTAATGTTGAAAGTATTATATATGTTCCCTTTTCCCTCCCATTGATCCCTTATATCCTGCCTCCACCCCCCATCTCAGGCCTCCATCACCCTATTGGCTGTTTTATGCATCGGTTATGCATATGTGCATACAAGTTCTTTGGTTGATCTCTTATCATCACCCACCCACCCCTGCCTTCCCTCTGGGATTTGACAGTATGTTCCATGCTTCTATGTCTCTGGATCTATTTTGTTTCTTTTTTGTTATTGTTCATTAGATTCCACATATGAGTGAGATGTTTCAGTACACTATATTATTATTTCCTTATATTTATGTGGTTATCTCTCTAATTATTCTTTGAAGTTCTTTCTTTAAACCTTTGTGCCCTTGAGCTACCCTCTTCCCCCTACATTTCATATACTGTTTATATATATTTCATACAATTAGCATATGTGTCCCTAAATACTTTCTTATAGTACTCACAAACAGAATGATTTTAGAAGACTGAACATTATCATTACTTTTTGCTTAGATTCAAACTTACTTGAATTTTTCTAAAAGACAGGTAAAATTTCCTCCTCTCTAAAATCATAAAAATGCCCATGCAGATTTTATATATATATATATATATATATATATATATATATATATATATACACACACACACTAGATATACACTAGGGACCCGGTCAAAAAATTCGTGCACTGGGAAGGGTAGTTGCTCAGCCCAGCCTGCCTCCTCTCATATATTGGGAGCCCTCGGGAGATGTCCTACTGATGCGATAAGCCCACTAACAGCTCCCCTTGGGGAGCAGGCCTAAGCCACAGTCTGGCCTCCCTTTGTGGGAGGAGACCAGGCTAATCAGGGGAAGCCACTAGCCCCATCACCCTGCTGCTGCAGCCACTGCCAGTCAACATAGCCACCAAGGTGTTTTCATCAACATGGACTCCAGTCCCTTCACCATGAAAAAATGACAACTTTCTTTAGGCATTTTCAAGATGTGTCTTTCACAGGATATAACATTTCTTTCTTTCTTTTTTTTTTTTTTATCCTCACCTGAGGATATGTTTCCATTGATTTTTAGAGAATGTGGAAGAGAAGGGAAAAACAGAGAAAACATCAAAGTGAGAGGAACACTTCGATTGGTTGCCTCCTCCATATGCCCTAACCTGGGCCCTGGCCAGGGAGAAGCCTGCAACCTAGGTATATGCCCTTGGTTAGAATTAAACCCAGACCCTGCAGTCAGCAGGCTGAGGCACTATGCACTGAACCAAACCTGCTAGGGCAGGATATGACATTTCTTAGCCCTCCAGCAGTGGACCTTCATTTTTTTTCTCTAGGAGTGTGTTGGAAAAACCCTAGATCATCTTTTTGGATTCTTATTACCCAAGTTACTAAGAATTTTACCAGTGGCATACAGGGAGCTTGGCCAATGAGCAGTAAGAAAAGGTGTTTCCTCTGTAGTTCACTCTGATCACCTCCTTCACCCCTGCCCCTCCAATCCTAGCTCTGACCCTGTTCAGGCCAGCAGCCTCTGGCTAGAAGCTGCAGGCCTGGGTAGGGAACCCCCCAGGCTCCTCCGATCACAGGCTCTGCCCTTGCCCTACTACAACCTCTGGCCAAGACTACAGACCTGGGCAGAGGACCCCAGGACCCTGCGATCACCAGCCCTGGCCCTACCCCACTACAGCCTCTGGCCAAGGCTTCAGGCCTGGGCAGGAGACCCCAAGGCCCCTGCTTTGCCAGCTCCACCCATGCCCAGACCCCTGAGATTGCGGGCTCCATCCCTGCCCCTCTAATCACTGTCTCTGCCCCTGCCCAGGCCCTGAGATCACCAGCTTCACTCTGCCCCACTGCAACCTCTGGCAAAGGCTTCAGGCCTGGGAAGGGAACCCCCAGACCCCTGCTTGGCCAGCTGCATCAGTGCCCAGACACCTGCGATCTCTGGCCTTGCCCCTGCTCCAGCCTGAGACCTCTGGCCCAGGCCTTATGCCTGGATATGGCACCCTCATACCCCTCTGATCATGGACTCTGCCTTTGCCCATGCCTGAGGCCTCTGGTGAAGACCTCTGGCCTGGGCAGGGGACCCCTAGCCCCCTATGATCACCTGTTCTGTTCCTGGGGCACCCCGCCTCCCCCACCACCTTCCTGGCTAACAGTAACAGGCCTGACCACTTCAGTGGCAGTGGCAGGGATGAGCTGGACTGCACATCACCCTCTTGTGGCTATGGGGGCGGCCATCTTTGTGACAGAGTGACACTTAATTTGCATATTACTCTTTTATTAGATAGGATATATATATATATATATATATATATATATATATATATATATATATATATATAGAGAGAGAGAGAGAGAGAGAGAGAGAGAGAGAGAGAGAGAGAAAGAGGAGTAGAGAGATAGAAACATGGACTGGTTGCCTTCTACACACACTCCCTACTGGAGATAGAGCCTACATTGCAGGCATGGGCCCTGACTGAGAATCAGACCCAGGACCTCTTGGTGCATGGAAGACACTCAATCTGTCTAGGCTCCAGTATTTCTTTTTGGTTTATCTTCTCTTGTATTCCACCTGCTGGGAAAGGAGCTTTTTCTTATGGTCTTGTCATTCTCCTTTATTTGGTTTCACCATTCATTCATTCCCTATAATTCTTCCCTTCCTTTCTCCCCTCATCTGAGGACTTTAGATAAAAGTTTTTGTCATGTTTTGCCTTCTTTTCTCCACATGATCCAACTCTGCCCTGCTAGTCTTCTGCTGAACCTCATCTCCTTCCCTTGTGATGTGTTTCACTTATCTCTTTCCTCTCACTTCTGCCTGAACACTGTCTTTGCTTTATTTCTTCTCATTTCTTCTTGAAGTCCTCCTCACTTCTGCAGTGAACTCCTATTGGTACTAGAATCTTGGCTACATTAATTTAGGAGAATGTTCCATATCCTTTTCCCCCCACCAAACTCTCATATTGAGTCCTTGAAGCTGGTTCAGTTGTTGAGTAGCTTGCATAGAGTACTTCCTTTGCATAATAAAGGTTGCAACATTTTATTGGAAAATATGCCATGTCCTTTTCCTCCATACCATATTTATATTTCCTGACTGTGCATTGCTCCCTGATGAGCTCTGGTGCCTTACACAGTGTGTCTTTAATTGTCTTTTTTTATGATGATAATCCTTCTTTGTTTATATTGGAAAACACCTGGCAAGTGGCTAATCCCTTTCTATCCTTGCCACATTTCTGTTTCACACTTATGTTTCCTACTCCAAATCCCAAACCTGTCTGCTGCATTTGCTGGAAATATTGAAACAATGAAACATTATTTTATTTCCCATACATTCACTGTTTTATCCTACTGATTGGAAGCAACACCATTTATTTCTAGAAATGCGGTTTCTTTTTTTTTTCAGTCAACGTTAACATAGTAACAAAAAATTAATGCTAACAATAAATTATATAGTAACAATATAAATACAGCAAAAATACACTGTATTTCTTGTTCATACCCATGTCTACTTATTCCATTCTAGCTGACTCTTGAGCTTCATCATGACTCTAATTAGTTTCAGGATAAAAGTATTCAGACATTCACAGTTCATGTTATCCTGCTATTATTTTTGAAAAATTTCTCACCACTTAACTATTTCTCAGTTGTGGTTAATTGGTACTATCATGATTGCTTTTTAAAGTATATAAATTACTGTATCATTTTCTACAGAACATTTTTTTTGCAGAACTACAGAATTATATTTATTTTAAAAAACACAAAAGTTCCAGAGTACATGAAGCATTATCATATATTTTTGGGTCATATGTATTAATTGCAACCTTGCATTATTGTAGTCCTTTCTACTACTCTATGTAATAAAAAGTTAATATGCAAATCAACCGAACTGGAGAATGACCAGTTGCTATGACACATACTGACAACCTGGGGGCAGATGCTCAATGCAAGAACTACCTCCTGGTGGGCAGTGCACCCCCTCATGGGGAACACTGCTCATCCAAAAGCTGGTCTCACAGCTGGCAAGTGCAGCAGCAGTGGCAGGAACCTTTACAGCCTGTGTGACAGCACTAAGGATGTCCAACTGACTGCTTAAGGGGAGTGGGCCTAAGCCATCAGTTGGATGTCACCTGAGGGCTCCCAGACTGTGAGATGGTGCAGGCCAGGCTCAGGAAACTACCTGTGTGCTCAAATTTCATGCACCAGGCCTCTAGTTACATATAAATGTTAAGTAGACATATAATTGCAACTCACAGTAAGGCTATATATTCTTTTTTAAAATATATGTTTATTCATTTCAGAGAGGAAGGGAGAGGAATAGAGATAGAAACATCAGTGATGAGAAAGAATAATTGATAGGCTGTCTCCTGCATATTGCCTACTGGGGATTGAGCCCAGAAGTTTGAGCATGTGCCATGATCAGGAATCTGTTATATCCTGATTCATAGGTCAATACTCAACCACTGTGGCACATGAGCTGGGCTATATTCTTGAAAATTAAGGTAATCTTTTGTATATTCTATTTTTGAAAAATATAGAAAATTTATTATTAAAATACATATTAAAACAACTTTTCAGATAAATGCTGCTTTTTATAGTTGATGGAAAGAGTTCTGCTATAAAATTAGAAAATGTTCCATGCAATATTTTCTTTGACAACACTTAGTAAACATAAATAGGTAAGTTAATATGTATATCTTTATTTATAAACTAGAGGTCTGGTGAACAAAAATTTGTACACTCAGGGGGGTCCCTTAGCCTGGCCTGTGCCCTCTTGCAGTCTGGGAACCCTTGGGGAATGTCCACCTGCTGGCTTAGGCCCGCTCCCCAAGAGATTGAGACTAAGCTGGCAATCAGACATCCCTCTGGTAGCCCAGGAGCCCTCAGGGATGTCCACTTGCCAGCAGAAAGCAGGCCTAACCTGCAGCTGGACATTCTTAGTGCTGCTGAGGAGTCGGGAGAGGCTCCCACCACCATTGCTGTACTGGCAGCCATCAGCCTAACTTGTGGCTGAGCAGAGCTCCCACTATGGGAGCACACTGACCACCAGGGGGCAGCTCCTTCATTGAGCATCTGCCCCCTGGTGGTCAGTGTGTGTCATAGTGATCAGTCATTCCCAGTGGTTCTGCTATTAGAGTCAATTTGCATATCACCCTTTTATTATATAGGATAGAGGCCTGGTGCACAGGTGGGGGCCGGCTGGTTTGCCCTGAAAAGTGTCCCAGATCAGGGTAGGGTGTCCCGCTGGGGTTCTTGGCCAGCCTGGGTGCAGGGCTGAGAGACATTTTCAGGCTGGTCACAGTCCATTCAGGGAGGGGGTCCTGCTGGGGTGCCTGGCCAGCCTGGGTGAAGGGCTGATGGCTGTTTGCAGGCTGGCCATAGCCCCTTCAGGGAGGGGGGTCTTGTTGGGGTGCTTGGCCAGCCTGGGTGAGGAGCTGACGGCTGTTTGCAGGCTGGCAAAGTCCCCCAGCAAAGACCCTCACCCCATGAAGGTGGAGCTATTCTGGGTGAGGGGCTGATGGCTGTTTGCCGGCTGGCCATAGCCCAAGTGGCTTTACTTATGTTCTATAATTAAAACTTTGTTACATTGAGCAGAGGCCACAGCCGGCCAAGTCATGCGGGAAGCTTAGCTTCCTCTATCCCCAGGGCAACCAAGCCTTTTTGCTTTAGCTCTGTGGCTGCTGGCCGCCATCTTAGTTGGGTTAATTTGCATATAGTCACTGATTGGCTGGTGGGCGTGACTTGGGATGTAGCAGTGACACAATTAGTACATTACTCTTTTATTAGATTAGATTAGAAAGTGAGGTTTTCCTATTAATTAGAAAAAAAACACAATACATTTTAAAGTATTTCTGAAGTCCAATTTATTCTGTATATTCAACACTGAGTATTATTTTGAAACATTGAAAATAATACCTTAATTTTACTATACAACAGAAAAATGAATCACATTTGAAGTACAGGAAATTAATTATTACTATTCTCGAAATCTCTGGTTAATACTAGTAAATGTCTAAGGAGTAATGACTAATGAATTGTCATTATTCTAACATGTAAGTGAAAATATTTCAGTTGCTAAAATGCTAAGCACTATGAGTTCTTAAAATTGTCTATTAACCAGCAATATCATCTATGTTGTTAACATTCTCTTTGGAATTGTGTGGGCTAATTCTGACATTCATAGGCAAATAATCCAATACACAAATAGAGCACAGAACCAATCATGCTGTACATTTGAGATTACTTTGTTACTGTTTGAATGTGTAAGCATCCTAATTCACTATATTACAAAATTTCTAAAAGGTATACACAAATTTATTCATGTATCTCCAGAGCATTGATTAATGTAATCTAGTCTAATAAAAGCATAATATTGAAATTGACTGTTTCTTCCAGATGCCTAAACCATGCCCACCAGCCAATCAGAGTGGCTGTATGCAAATTAACCCAGCCAAGATGGAGGCCAGCACTCACGGAGCAGGAGTAAATAGGCAGCTTCCGTTGCAGCAGGAGTAAAACTGTTTGCAGACCAGCTCGGCTTCTCCCAGCTCCAGGAAACAACATATTTGCAACATTGTCTCAATTATAGAAGCCACACGAACTGAAGCAGACAGGAGGTTTCATTACCTGCCTTGGCCTCAGCTTAAAGGAACAGTGTATCAATTATAGAAGATAAATAAACACCTGAAACCTGATTCCAGCCAGCCTTGCTGGGACATTGGGTCAATGGGAGCTGTGGGCAGCCTGGAAGCCTGAAAACAGTCCTCAGTCCATCACCTATGCTGGCCATACCCCAATGGAGTCAGGGTCCCCACTGGGGGGCTTGGCCAGCCTGAAAACAGCCATCAGCCCCTCACCCAGCCTGGCCAGATACTCCAGTAGGGACCCAAAACCTGAAGGGACTGTGGGCAGCTTTAAAGCCTGAAAATGTCCCGCAGGCCCACACCCAGGCTGGCCACACCCCAATGGGATGAGGGACGTCACTGGGGGGGCTTGGTCAGCCTGCAAACAGCCATCAGCCCCTCACCCAGGCTGGCCAGGTACCCCAGTGGGGACCAAAAACCTGAAGGGACTTTAGGCAGCCTGAAAACACCCCTCAGCTCCTCACCCAGGCTGCCCAGGCACCCCAGTAGGGACTCAAAACCTGAAGGAATTGTGGGCAGCCTGAAAACATCCCTCAGCTCTTCACCCATGCTGCCCAGGCACCCCAGTAGGGACTCAAAACCTGAAGGGACTGTGGGCAGCATGAAAACAGCCCTTAGCCCATCACCCAGGCTGGCCACACCCCAATGGGGTGAGGGTCCACACTGGGGGGCTTGGCCAGTCTGCAAACAGCCATCAGCCCCTCACCCAGGCTGACCAGGAATGCCAGCAGGTGGACATCCCCAGAGGGGTCCCAGACTGTGAGAGGACACAGGCTGGGCTGTGGGACCTCCCTGAGTGCACAAATTTTTGTGCACTGGGCCCCTACTTTATACATAAAGGAAGATGTTAACTGATTGATCTTAAACTATTTAATTTGTGGAGAAATATTATCTAAACTATATCTACAACATGTTGGTTTTCATATATCCATAGAGACAAGTCAAATATTTTTACTTCTCAGGAACCTTTTACTTATTGCACAAGTTAAACTATAAATGGACATCAAAGAGACATTAAAATAATTTTTTGCCCTCAAGAATGATAGAGCTCCTTTTGATTTCTTTTTAATAAATAACAAGCCAATTAAAACAGTAGTTTTCAAGAAACTCATTTATGAAATGCATTACACTGATATCCCTATTGATACTGTCACATGTGGGGAAGTGTTAGCTACTTTTTAAAGCTGTCCCATAAATTCAACAACATATGTATACTGACTAAGCATTTCCTGTGTCCCCTGGATCCACTGTCTGTCTGATTGTCTGTTTCTTCTCTGCTCCTCTATATCCCTCCGCTACTATTCAAAAAATAGAAGGTGGTATTTATTGCCAAAACATGTTATATATGCTCATACATTACCTCCTCTAATTCTTCCTGTTTCCTCACAGGTATGAGAGAATGTTGTACAGTTGAAAAGACATAGGAATTGCAGAGAATCCTAATAGAATCGTACCCTCACAAAAAATTTCCTTCTGCTTTCATCACTTTAATGTCCTTGTTTTTATTTCTTTGACTCTTTCATATTGAAGAGCTTTCTGCCCACCTTGCTCATCTCCCTGTGGCTCACCTCAATCTGTTTTCCTCTCTCTCCTGGCTGCAGGCCAGCTACTGAACCAGCAACTGGGCTATTTATAACTGATGGGTTTCAAAAGGTGAGTGCTTCATGTAGGGTAAGTACTCTTTTGTCTTGTTGTCAATACAGTCACCATCTCCATAGGCTCCAAGGCTCTACTGGCACACTTGGCCTCTCATGAACTATGCGCTAATATAAAGTCAGACCCTGAACCATAACAAGTTGTTATGTAGTCTCAATGCCATTTGAGTTTTGCCAGGTTACTTGATGTGGCTATTGCATGGTAAGTATATTCACTCTGGAAAATCATGGTTGCTCAACATTAGGGCTGGAATAATATGGAAATATTTCCAATTAGAAGGATAATAGATCTGAAAAAATGCTAAATATTATAAATTTGTCATTAATCTGGTCAAGTGCATGCCAGAAGTGTATGCATTTTGTTTCCCAAAATTATGAGCAAAAGACCTGAATCATGTATTTTAAGTAAATAGGATTTCTTTTAGTCTGAAAATGGGAGGACTGTCTGATTAAAAGGTACCTGCTATGGGCTACCATGGCAACCTGTGTGATACAGAACATATCACAATCTACTCTTAGTTTTCCTACTTACATGACTGGGTGTTTTCTAAATCTGTCTTGGCAGACACCTGATTTTGTAAATACATTTTCTATTGAAACACAATTCATTCATTTATTTCCTGATTGTGTGTGCCTGCTTTCCTGCAACAAAGACAGAGTTGAGTAGTTACCACAGTGTTAAGTAATTATCACAAAGACATAACCCACAGTGCTTTAAATACTATCTGGCCTTTTGCATAAAAAAATTATCTACCTTTTTACTAGAATATTTATCTGTAAAAAGTATGAATGAATTTATGATACAAAAAGCTCAGTACAGATTCATTTCTTTTAGTCAGACATTCATATGATTATTTGTTCAGATAGAATTCTCTGTTGTCAGATAATTCTTGGTTCAAATCTAAGGTCCACTTCTATAACAGTTTTTGGGAAAATTACAAAAATAAACTGAACCTTGGTTTGTTTGCCTGTGAAATGAGGATGCTAATTGTATACACTTCAATCACTTTATTATTGAGAAATCATGAGTGAATCAATAGGACTATAAAACAAGCTTATATTTGGAGAAATAGTGCTTTAGTTACTTCTAATCCTGTTTCTTCACTGTCTCTTTGTATTTTTCTTTTTATGATTCTTCCTTCTGTTATCAAAATATGTAAATGCTTATAGTCATGCTGAAAACACATAATGTGTGTGGGCAAGAGTGGTTATTTAATGAACATTAGTGGACGGGATGGATAATTGATGAATAAGTATCTTTTCTCTCCCTTTTCTATATAATAAAAGAGAAATATGCAAATTATCCCCTTGACCAGAAGGTTGAACTGGAGTTTGACCAGGGGGTGAGGCCTGCCTGTCAATTGACCTGGCCCCACTCCCAGCCGGCCCTGCCCCCAGTCTGCCCTTCACCCCCCTATCAGGGCAGGGTCAGCTGGCCAACCTTCCATGGACCATCTCCCCAGCTGTCCAGGCCTGATCAGACACCAATCGGGGTTGGCTGGCTTGGACCTCACCCATGCATGAATTTGTGCACCAGGCCTCTAGTAATGTTATAATGCTATTAGGGGCCTTGTGCATGAATTTGTGTACATTGAAAGGAACTGTGGGCCGGAAGGATGTGATGGGCACAGGGGTTGGTCTCAGCTCATCCTTCATATCCCCACCAAGGCCCCTGGTCCCCTGCTCCCATTGCCACTGCTCCTGGAGTGATTGGGGCTGGTGCATGTGCGAGTGGCTGCTGCCCTGATGGCCCCTCAGGAGCAGCGGGAGATGGAGAAGCCCTCAGGGGTGATCGGGCCAGCAGCCCCAGTTCACACAGCAATTGGGACAGGTGCCAGCAGCAGATGTGAGTGCCAGGCAGGGCCAAGGTGCATGGGAGCAAAGAATTTTCAGTAACCACCAGAGGTTCTCCCTGATGACAGCGACTGGGGCCTTGGCTTGGTCTGGTACCCCTGCTCACCTGCTCCACCATCCCACTGCAGCTGACACCCACCATGTTCTACACATGTCCCCTGGTGGTCAGCACACATCGTAGAGACTGCTTGTTCCACCTTTTGGTCTATTTGCATATTAGGCTTTTGTATATATAGATTTGCTTTTGGCTCATGTTGAGACATGAAGAACAATGGGACTGAAATGGAGCAGTGACAAGTATTATAGATGACCAATAAATAATTCTTGAATGAATGTATTAAAATGTTAAATGAAGACTACATTGTTGCATGATAGTATTATCAAAGACAAAATGGTGCATTCTAAAGTCTAAACCTGTTTTTTCCAGGTTGGCTATTATAAAAACAAATAGGTAATAACCATGCCTGCTTAAATGGAGTTAGATTTGCATCTACACCTATAAAAGAGAAACATGCAAATTGGTGTCACTCCACTACGCCCACCAGCCAATTAGATGAATATGCAAATTAACCCAACAGAGATGGTGATTAATTTGCATACACAGGCATAGAGCAATGGAGTGAAGCGGAGGCAGAACAAAGCCACTGAAGGTTGAAGAGGCTTGGCTTCTCCGCTGCAGCCGGAGTGAAGGCCTGGGTCCTGGGTGCCAGAGGAAAACCGGTGCCAGCAGTCAGGAGAAGGGAAGGCCTTCTAGTGCATGAATCTTCATGCAATGGGTCTCTAGTATATAATAGAGAACAAAGAAAAAGTGAGGTACACAGCTATTAAATTGGTGCAAAAGATTTTTGATTTTTTGTTTGCTATTTTCAGGGAGAATTTTATTTTCATCAATAGATTTGTATTATACTTACACTTTCTTTTTTATATTCATTTTTTATTTTCTTATTTAAAGTATTATAAATAGTAGTAAATATGTCTCCTTTTTTTTCCCCATTGACATTCCCCCGGCCTGCCCTAATCCCCACAACATGCCCTTACCCCTCCCCTAGTGTCTTGTGTCCATTGGTTATGCTTATATGCATGCATATAAGTCCTTCGAATGATCTCTTACCTCCCCCCCCGCAACACTCCTCAGACTTCCTGCTGTAATTTGACAGTCTGTTCAATGTTTCTCTGCCTCTGTACCTATCTTTTTCTTCATTAGGTTATAATGGTCTTTATTATCCATAAATGAGTGAGATCATGTGGTATTTTTCTTTCGCTGCCAGGCTTATTTCACTTAGCATAATGATCTCCAGTTCCATCCATGCTGTTGGTTGCAAATGGTAAGAATTCCTTCTTTTGTATAGCAGTGTAGTATTCCATCATGTAGATGTACCATAGTTTTCTAAACCACTCATCTGTTGATGGGCATTTAAGCTGTTTTCAAATCATAGCTATTGTAAATTGTGCTGCTATGAACATAAGAGTGCATATATCCTTTCTGATTGGTGTTTTTGCTTTCTTGTGATATATCCCTAGAAGTGGGATCACTGGGTCAAATGGCAGTTCTATTTCAAAAATTTTTAAGGAAATGCCATACTGTTTTCCACAATGGCTGCACCAGTCTGCATTCCCACCAACAGTGAAGGAAGGTGCCTTTTTCTCCACATCCTCTCCAGCACTTGTTATTTGTTGATTTGTTGATGATAGCCATTCTGACAGGTGTGAGATGGTACCTCATTGTTGTTTTGATTTGCATCTGTTGGATGATTAGTGACTTTGAGCATGTTTTCATGTGTCTCTTGGCTTTCTGAATGTCCTCTTTTGAAAAGTGTCTATTTAGGTCCTTTGCCCATTTTTTGATTGGGTTATTTAGCTTGTTAAGTTGTATGAGTTCCTTATAAATGTTGCAGAAAAAATTCTTATCAGAGATAACATTGTCAAATATCTTTTCCCATGCAGTGGGACTTCTTGTTGTTTTGTTGATAGTTTCTTTTGCTGTGCAAAAGCTTTTTATTTTGATGTAGTCTTATTTTTTATTTTTTCTTTAGTCTCTCTTGCCCTAGGATCTGTGTCTGTAAAGATATTGCTACAACATATGTCTGCAATTTTGCTGCCTATGGAGTCTTGTAGGATTTTTATCATTTCCTGTCTTACATTCAAGTCCTTTAGCCATTTTGAGTTTGTTTTTGTATATGATGTAAGTTGGTGACCTAGTTTCATTTTTTTTTGCATGTATCTGACCAAATTTCCCAGTACCATTTATCAAAGAGACTGTTTTTTACTCCATTGTATGCTCTTGCCTCCTTTGTCAAATATTAATTGAGAATAATGGCTTGGGTCAATTGCTGGATCCTCTATTCTGTTCCATTGATCTATACATCTGTTCTTGTGCCAGTACCAGGCAGTTTTGAGAACTGAGGCTTGATAATATAGTTTGATGTCTGGTATTATGATCCCTCCAACTTCGTTCTTCATTCTCAGGACAGCTGTGGCTATTTGGAATCTTTTTATTCTAGATGAATTTTTGGAGAGTTAGTTCTAGATCTTTGAAATATGCCATTGGTATTTTAATAGGTATTGCATTGAATCTATAGATTGCTTTAGATAGTATGGACATTTTGATGATGTTGATTCTACCAATTCATGGACATGGGATGCTCTTCCATTTGTTTACATCTTCCTCTATCTCTTTTTTCAGTGTTCTCTACTTTTCTGAGCACAGGCCTTACGTCCTTGGTTAAGTTTATTCCTAGGTATCTTAGTGTTTTTGGCGCAATGGTAAATGGGATTGTTTTTTTCATTTCTCTTTCTGTAAGTTCATTATTGGTGTATAAAAAGGCCATAGATTTCTGGGTGTTAATTCTGTATCCTGCTACATTGCCCAATTCATTTATTAGGTCTAATAGTTCTTTGATGGAGTCTTTGGGGTTTTCTATGTATAGTATAATGTCCTCTGCAAATAGGGATAGTTTTATTTCTTCTTTTCCAATTTAGATGCCTTTTATTTCTTCTTCTTGTCTGATCATTATGGCTAGTACGTCTAGTACTATGTCAAACAGGAGTGGTGAAAGTGGGTGAAAGTGGTGAAAGTGTCTTGTTCCTGTTCTTAGGAGAAATGGATTTAGTTTTTGCCCATTGAGTATGATGATGGCTGTAGGTTTTTCATATATGGCTTTTATTATGTTGAGGTATGATCCCCCTATTTCCACTTTGCTGAGAGTTTTTATTAAGAAATGGTGTTAAATTTTGTCAAATGTTTTTTCTGCATCAATTGATATGATTATGTGATTATTGTCTCTCAGTTTGTTTATGTGATGTGCCACATCTATTGATTTGCAGATATTGTACCATCTTTGCATCTCTGGAATAAATTCCACTTGGTCATAGTGTATGATCTTTCTAATGTATTGCTGAATCCTATTTGCTAGAATTTTGTTGAGGATTTTAGCATCTATGTTCATCAAGGAAACTGGCCTGCAGTTCTCTTTTTTTGTGGTATCTTTATCTGGTTTTGGAATTAGGGTAATGCTGGCTTCATAGAAAGAGCTTGGAAGTGTGTCTTACTCTTGAATTTTTTGCAATAGTCTGAGTAGAATAGGTTTTAGTTCTTCCTTGAATGTTTGGTAAAACTCCCCTGTGAAGCCGTCTGGCTGGGCTTTTGTTTGCTGAGAGCTTTTTGATGACTGCTTCAATTTCTTGCATATTTATTGCCCTATTGAAATTTTTAGAATCTTCCTGATTGAGTTTTGGAAGGGTGCATTTTTCTAGGAATATGTCCATTTCCTCCAGGTTGTCTAGTTTGTTGGAGCAGAGTTGTTCATAGCATCTTTTAACAATTCTTTGAATTTCTCTGGGGTCTGCTGTTATTTCACCTCTTTCATTTTTGATTTTGTATATTTGGGTCCTCTCTCTTTGCTTCTTGGTGAGCCTGGTTAGAGGTTCATCAATCTTGTTTATCCTTTCAAAGAACCAGCTCTTGGTTTCATTGTTCTTTTATATATGTTGGTTTCTATGTCATTTATTTCTGCTCTGATTATTATCTCCTTTCTCTGCTCACTCTGGGCTTTTCTTGTTGCTTTCCTTCTAATTCTTTGAGTTGCAGAGTTAGATGATTTACTATTATTTTTTCTTGTTTTTTGAGGTAGCTCTCTAGAGCTATAAACTTCCCTCTCAGGACTGCTTTCATTGTGTCCCATAGATTTTGGATTGTTGTGTTTTCATTGTCATTAGTTCCAGGATGTTTTTCATTTCTTCTTTGATCCCATTGCTAACCTAATCATTATTTAATAGCATGATATTCAACTTCCAGTGTTTGTTTTTGGATTGTTTTTATTGCAATTCATTTCTATTATTAAGCCATTGTGGTCTGAGAAGATGCTTGATATAGTTTCAATTTTTTTGAATTTGGGGAGACTTTGCTTGTGACAAATTGAGAGACAAAAATCACATAATCATATCAATGGATGCAGAACAGGCATTTGACAAAATCCAACACCCTTTTCTGATAAAAACACTCAGCAAAGTGAGAATAGAGGTATCATACCTCAACATAATAAAAGCCTTATATGACAAACCTATAGCCAACATCATACTCAATGGGAAAAAATTAAAAACATTTCCCCTAAAAACAGGAATATGACAGGGATATCCACTTTCACCAGTCCCATTCAACATAGTACTGGAAATGCTAGCCATAGTGATCAGACAAGAAGAAGAAATAAAAAGCATCCAAATTGGGAAAGAAGAGGTAAAACTGTCATTATTTGTAGATGACATGATATTGTGCATAGAAAACCCTAAAGACTCTATCAAAAAACTAATATAACTAATAAATTAATTTGGCAATGTAGCAGGATATAAAATTAATACCCAGGAATCTATGGCTTTTTTAAACACCAATAGTGAATTGATTGAAAAAGAAACTAAAAATAAATCTCATTTACTATCACATCAAAAACATTAACATACTTAGGAATAAACTTAACTGAGTTAAAGGACCTGTACTTAGTAAATTACAGGACTCTGAAAAAAGAGATAGAGGAAGACATATTCAAATGAAAGAATATATGGTGTTCGTGGATTGGTAGAATCAACATAATTAAAATGTTCATATTACCCAAAGCAATGTATAGATTCAATGCAATCCCCATTAAAATACCAATGGAATATTTCACAGACCTACAATCACCTCCAAAAATTCATCTGGAATAAAAAAAAAAAGATCCTGAATAGCTGCAGAAATCTTGAGAAAGAAGAACAAAGTTGGAACGATCATATTACCAGATATGAAGCTATACTACAAAGCCACTGTTCTCAAAACTGCCTGATACTGGCACAAGAACAGACCTATAGACCAATGGAACAGAACAGAGAACTCAGACATAAACTCAAGCCATTATGCACAATTAATATTTGACAAAGGAGGCAAGAGCATGCCATGGAGTCAAGACAGTTTTTTCAATAAATGGTGTTGGAAAAATTGGACAGATACATGCAAAAAAAATGAAACTAAATGACCAAGAAACACCATACACAAAAATAAACTCAAATGGATAGAGGACTTAAGCATAAGATGGGAAACCATAAAAATCCTAAAAAAAGCCATAGGCAGAAAAAATAACAAATATTTGTCATAGCAATATCTTTACTGATATAGCTCCTATGGCAATGGAAACTAAGGAGAAAATAAACAAATGGGACTACATCAAAATAAAAAGGTTTTGCACAGTGAAAGAAACAATCAACAAAACAAGAATGACCACTGCATAAGAGAACATATTTTCAATATTATCTACAATAAGGGTTTAATCTCTAAAATTTATAGGGAACTCATATAACTTAAAAAAAGAAAGGTAAACAATCCAATCAAAAAATGGACAAAGGACCTAAATAGTCACTTTTTAAAAGAGGACATACAGAAGGCAAAGAGACATATGAAAAAATTCTCAAAGTCACTAATCATCCACGAGATTCAAATTAAAACAATAATGAGGTACCATCTCACACCTGTCAGAATGGCTATCATCAACAAATGAACAAATGACAAGTGATGGAGAGGACGCGAAGAAAAAGGAACACTCATGCACTGCTGGTAGGAATGCAGACTGGTACAGCCACTGTAGGGAACAGTATGGAGTTTCCTCAAAAAGCTAAAAATGGAACTTCCATTTGACAAAGTAATTCCACTTATAGGAATATATTTTATGAATACAGAAACACCAATCAGAAAGTATATATGCACCCCTATGTTCATAGCAGCACAATTCACCATAGCTAAGATTTAGAAATAGCCTCAGTGCCCATCAACAGATGAATGGATTAGAAAACTGTGGTACATCTATAAAATGGAATGCTATGCTGCTTTTAAAAAGAAGAAATTCTTACCATTTGCAACAGCATGGATGGAACTGGAGGGCATTATGCTAAGTGAAATAAGTCAATCAGAATAACAATGAGAACAAAATAATATAAGCCAAACATCCAAAGAACTATAACCTATTCTCCTTAGACTATTCCAAGTAGTCTGCAAAAGGTAAATATCACATGATCTCACTCATTTGTGGAATATAGTGAACAACATAAACTGAGGAACAAAAATAGAACCAGAGACATAGAAGCTTTGAACTGACTATCCAACTTATGGGGGAAGGAGGGTGAGGAGGTAAGAGATCAACCACAGGACTTGTATGCATGCATATGAGCAAAACCAATGGACACAGATGGGGGGCCGTGGTGGGGGGGCGATGAAGGCACATGGTGGGGCGTGTGGGTGGCCAGGGAGAGGTCAATGGGGAGAAAAAGGAGATTTTTGTAATACTTTAAATAATAAAGAATTGAAATTAAAAAAGAAAATAGCCCTTAAAGCAAAAATTTTCCCAATACTTATTAATAATACCACTTAAAAAGTGATTTTTTTCAAGAAATCTTAATAAAAGTTTAATATGCAAATTGATCAAATGGGGAACAACCAGTGGAAGGACTGGTCACTATAACATGCACTGACCTCCAGGGGGCAGACACTAAATGCAGGAGCTGCCCTCAGCACTCAGGCCCCAGGCCAGCCAAGGTGGGTGCCAGCGGGGGGCCCGCAATCATCCTTCCAATCACCCCACAGATCGGCCCTGATTTTTGGCCAGGCCTAGGAACCCTACCCATGCAGAATTTTAGGCATCTGGGCTCTAAAATATTCATACTTGTTATTTATGCGCAGAGTGGTTTTGTGGTGACCCAACCCTGAGCATGAAGTGCAAGATACTTGAAAACTAAGAGGAGAATTACAATTTGGAATTAGTTACTTAAGTATACTTTATATTTTATCCATCTACTAGCAACCTAAGGAGTTTCAAGATCACAAATCTTTATATGCTTCTCCATTTATAGGTTGGCTATGGAAAACTTGCATTTCTTCACATACTGACTGACATCATGATACTGTTGGTCTCACCAACTGTTATATCAAAGATTTAAAATAGTTTATACTCTTTTAGACTGGGTGTAAAAGACACTTCACTAATTCTACAATACTTTTTTTTAAGTTGTCTATAATTGGTTAAAAAAAATAGGAGTTAAGCTTCTATTAGTTAATCTTTTCTCACTTACCAACAAGTCATTAGTTTCTAACATCCTCTGACAAAATGATCAGTTATGTTTCCTCCTCCCTTGTCTTTTCACTTTCTTCTCTTCCTTCCCAGATCCTATCTATCTCTTCATAGACAGTCTAAGTCTCACATCTTCCATGGCCCCCTGACTCTCCCAGGAGAAGCTGCTAAGATCATGATAGGTGCACCATCTAGCATTTCATAACACATGTGTTTTTATTGTGTTGTGCTTCTTTGTTAGTTTTGTTATCCCAATTATATTACATGTTCCTTGAGGACAGAAATTGCATCATTAAATACCTTTAAGTATTTTTTATTTAAAGATTCCATGAACTATGTGTTTGTCAACAAGAAATCACTTCAAGACAATAATGCCAATATTTAGAAAATAAGGATCTCTACCCGAAAACTAAAGATCATGCCTGATTGCTGGTACTTTGTTTATAACTGTCAAGAATGTTTTATTCTTGTTAATATTTATATAACACAAATCTATTTTTGGTACGCATTCTTGGACATCATTGACTGAGTCAAACTGAATATATCCTTAATGCTGTCTTTGTGAAGATGAGGACTAGGACTTGCCTGCTTCATGATGTGGTGGCGAGTTTCATGAAAATAGGACAACAAATCGTGAAAAAAAGTTGCACAATATAGAGAATTCAACACTCATTTGGTTGGTAGAAGCAGTTTTTTAAATATATATTTTTATTGATTTAGAGAGGAAGGAAGAGGGAGAGAGAGATAGAAACATCAATGATAAGAGGAATCATTGATTGGCTGCCTTCTGCATGCCCCCTGCTGAGGATTGAGCCTACAACCCAGTCATGTGCCCTTGACTGGAATCGAACCCAGGCCCCTTCAGTCCCCAGTCCGACACTTTATCCATTGAGCCAAACCAGCTAGGGCTGGTAGAGGCATTTTTTATTATAGGTAGGGAAAACCACACTTGTTGTTATTTTAATTACCCTTACTTTGATTAGTTTCTGAAATTTTTGTTGTCCAATTAACACATTTACCCTTGAAATCTCCATGTAAAATAAGAAGTCTTGATTATTTCTATAAGATTAACAAGTTTTTTTTATAATTTTACCCTTTATAAAAAACACAATATAGAATCACAAGATTATAAGTACTTCCTCGTTGAAATTTAGTTACATTCAGTGATTGATGTGATGAGCTGTTCCCAGGCATTTCAGGACACCTGGTAAATTGACAAAAAAAAAAAATAAATAATAAAAGTATTTAATTTGAAAACATGTTTTATTTCAAGAAGATGCAAACATATTTCTTGGAGTTCTCCTTGTTGAATTCTTCTGTTAAATTTCTATTAATATATATCTCAAGATAATAGATTTTCATTCAGTATGTAAGTTAAATTGAATCATGTTATTTCACTATTATTAAGATATCATTATATTTTTCTATGATGCATATGTTATCTTTAGGAATTATTCTTTGAAAAATAATTTACCTGAGCAACTATTGCTAACAATCATCATCATAATAATTAATACTTTTGAAATTAAAAAAAGAGATTTTTCTTTGTTGAATTCTTAAAGATCACAGTACAGTTCTCTGCTCACACACATTGCATGCACATCTGAATCCTTCATTATCCTGGTCCCTCTTGTAAGTACTGGGCTTCGGTTACTCAGTTTATAAATTTCAACAATTATCCTGGAAATGTTTTGTTCCTTATTTAGGTTTTCCAGGTGAAGAAAGTTACCTTAGACTTTACTTCAGATATCTGGAGAGCATGTTAAAAGATTATCTTGCAAAAAGGAAAATAGAGAAAGATAATTTATGGAATTAAAAAGAGAGAAAAAATAAAGATTAAAGGATAAATAATGCAGGAAAGTAGAAGGGTAAAAAGACAGAAAAGGCAGAACTAGTGTTAAAAATGAAAGGGTAAGAGATCAGCCAAAGGACTTTTATGCATGCATATAAGCATAACCAATGGACACAAAACACTGGGGGTTAGGGAGGGTGGGGGATGGGCAAGGGAAAAAAAGAGATATATGTACTAATCTTTGTAATCCTTTATTCAATAAAAAATCAATAAAAATATATATTAAAAAAATGAAAGGATCAAAACCAGGTCTTTGTCCTTCACTGGTTGAGCATCAACCCATGAACCAAGAGGTCTCAAGTTTTATTCCTGGTGGGTTCGTGGCTCAGTGGTTGTGCCTCGACCCATGAACCAGAAGGTCACAGTTTGCTTCGTGGTCAGAGCACATACCTAGTAGGAGGCAGCCAAACAATGTTTCTATCTCTCTCTCGCAAATCAATAAAAACATATTTTATAAAACTGAAAGGAAGGGAAAATGGAAAGATTTTCACAAAATATTTTCTAAGATATTGTAACTTGGTTTGCAACTAAATCTTAATTTTCTAAAATAGATTGGAAAGTGGAAAGATGTATCTTTTTATAGTTTTATTTCTTAAACTTCAATATAAATTACTTTAGAGTAGATATTACACTGAACACACAAAACACTGCATTATTGGTGGATTCCTGAATAATACTTTAAACATCATTTTTATGCTTAGAGTAGATTATACATTAAATACTTCAAATATACTCCACTTAATCTCATACTCACCAACATGAAAACCACCAAAAAGAAAACCTGAAAGTACGTCAATTAAATTCTGCTATCTCTAAGGTGACCAGACGTCCCACTTTTGGTGGGACAGTCCTGATTTTTAACAATTTGTCCCATGTCCTGCAGCGTTTTTAAAAAGTCCTGATTGAGGAGAACCAAGATGGTGGTATATACCTGAATGTGCAGCCTCCCACAAACATTAAAAAATACAACAATAAACTTAAACAACCATACTCCAGAACCAAGGGAGTGGAAGCATTACAACTAGAAGAGAAGGAGCACATCGAGACTGAATAGAAGTTCTCGGCGCCAAACAGAAAGATATGGATGCGCGAAAGGGCAGCAGGGCAGCTGTGGCAGTGGGAAAGGGCAGCGGGGGGAAAGGGTGGAGGCAGCTTGGAAGGGTTTACAAGCTCTGGGGTCGCACTGAATGCTGTGCGGGCAGTCTGGCAATGGGGCAGAAGACAACTGTGGCGTTCTAGCAGAACTGTTTGCAGTGATCCCAGACATGGGACTTGGGCGTGCAGACACCAGGGCGTAGAATAGCGCCACAGAGCTGGCTGAGGGGCAGCCATCACAGGTTGCTCCACCCCAGTGACTCTGAGACCCTGCCCCAGTGACTCTGAGACCCTGCCCCAAGCTGTGCGCCTGCCTGCCTGCCTGCAGCCAAATTAACAGACTGCAGCTGTGACAGAAAACACCACTCTACCAGCCAAAATGCAGAGACAAAGAAACAGATCACAAATGACAGAAACGGAGAAAAGCAAATGACTGGATATAGAGTTCCAAACCACAGTTATAAAGCTACTCAAAAATCTTCTATGAACCTCTGAGGAACTAAGTGAGACCTTCAAGGAACTTGATGAGAATACCAAAAAAATTGCAAAGGACCAATCAGAAATTAAGCAAACACTGACTGAAATAAAGAATAATATACAGAGATCCAACAGCAGACTAAAGGACCACAAGAATCAAATCAAAGATATGAAATACCAGGAACCAAAAAACAGGCAACCAGGAAAGAAAAAAGAAAAAAGAATAAAAAAATATGAAGATAGTGTAAGGAGCCTCTGGGACAACTTCAAGCATACCAACATCAGAATTATAGGGGTGCCAGAAGAAGGGAGAGAGCAAGATATTGAAAACCTATTTGAAGAAATAATGATAGAAAACTTCCCATACCTGGTGAAAGAAATGGATTTACAAGTCCAGGAGGCACAGAGAACCCCAAACATAAGGAATCCAAGGAGGAACACACCAAGACACATCATAATTAAAATGCCAAGAGCAAAAGACAGAGAGTCTTAAAAGCAGCAAGAGAAAAACAGTTAATCACCTACAAGGGGGCACCCATACAACTGTCAGCTGATTTCTCAACAAAAACCATGCAGGCCAGAAGGGAGTGGCAAGAAATATTCAAAGTGATGAATAGCAAGAACCTACAACCAAGATTACTCTATCCA
>PVJC01017615.1:0-32273 GCA_004026665.1 Murina feae | reverse complement strand
GACGAAGAAGAATAATAGGATTAAAAACTTTTAGTTGTCATTTAAAGGAAACTAAATGAGATAAAATTTTAAGTTTTTAACTGTTCTCATCTTTTGCTTCAGCCAATTAATCACTCAAGGAAGCAATTTGGCTTCTATTCTTAATTTCTCTTGAATAAATTTATGTACCAATAAAAGTGCAAATAATTGGATATTTGGAATTTTTTCCCCTTTTCTTCTAAGATACCTCTCAAATGAACAATTGTGGGAATATGAAAATTTCCTTTTACATACATTTATGTAATATATCTTAGTCTTTTTCTACGTCTCCTTTAGAGGAGTCTCCATTAAGTCCCTTGCTCACTTTTAAATTGAATTCTTTGCTTTTTTGCTATCGAGTTGCAGGAGTCCCTTACATATTTTGCATGTTAACTCCTTATCAGATACATGGTGTGTAAATATCTGTTCTCATTCTGTATGCTGCCTTTTCACATTGTTGATTACTTCCTTTTATGAGTATATGCTTAGTTCAAAGTAATCTCATTTGTCATTTTGCTTTTGTTGACTTTGCTTTTCATGTTTTATCCAAGAAATTACTGACAGAGCCAATATCAAAAAGCTTTGCCTTATGTTTACTTTGGGAGTTTTATAGTTTTAGATCTTATGTCTAAGTCTTTATTCCATCTTGATTTTGTTTTTGTGTATGGTATAATACAGGGCCCAATTTCATTCTTCTCCATGTAGACAGCCAGTTTTTCTAATACCATTTTTGTAAGAAACTATCCTTTTTCTCTTGTCTATTTTTGGCAGACTTACCAAGTTATGGGCAAATATTAGTCAACTAAGCAGGCATGGGTTTATTTCTGGGCTCTCTATTTTGTTCCATTGGTTTACATAACTGTTAGCATACTGTATTGTGCACTTTAAAATTTGTTAAAAGAGTGGATCTCATGTTACATTTTTTACCACACAAAGCCAACTTCACAAGATTTCTGTAGGATTCACAATGCAGTATAAAACCAGTTTCTGGCATTCAAAACTTCTGCACTAATATCTTCATCTAAAAAAAAAAATAGCTTTTGTAATTCTAAATTATCCTTGGTGAAATTATGTCATTTAGATACAGATATTTAAATTATAATGTTTTATACCTTTAATTTATAATGTTATTAGTTGATGTTACCTTAATAAAATTAATTTTTTCAAAAGAAATTATGAAAAAAATATGCCATTTGGGAAAGCAAGTTCCTAGATTTAGTTTATAGCATCAGTATATTTAAAGGCTAATATGCAAAGTGTCCCCTTGAGAGTTCAACCTGGAGATCAGGAGTTTGATCGCTTACTATGATGTGTGCTGACCACCAGGGGATAAAGGAAGGCCCTGGCTTCCTTCATTACAGGCTGCCCCCTGGTCACCAGCTAGGCCTAGGGACTTACCGGTGAACGAATTTTGTGCACCAGGCCCCTAATCTATACTAATAAAAGAGAAACATGCAAATTAACTGTCCCTTCCTAATGCCCACAAACCACACCCACCAGCCAATCAGGAGTGATATGCAAATTAACCCAACAAAGATGGCGGAGGCCTGAGCCAGAATACTTGAGTAGCAGCCACAGCTACCATGCAAGCATCCTGGCTCTGCCCGGTCCAGGCTGTTGGAGACAGAGAACCCTGGGCCCAGCGCCTGAGGCTGGCTGTGGCCTAGGAGATGAAGAAGCCTCCTGCCCCATGATCCCAGGCTGCAGCCAGCTGGAGAAGCTGCCCACACTGCATCCCAGGGAACACAGATAAGCTGCCCACCTGCGGTCCAGGCACCAGCGCCTGCGGCTGGCTGCAGTCCAGGACATGGACAAGCTACCTGCCCGAGGTCCCAGGCTGCAGCCACCCAGAGAAGCTGCCAGTCCTAGGTCCATGGTGCCAGCGGCTGTGGCCTAGAAAATAGGTTCTCTCTTCTCCGACTAAAATCATGACTTCAATATTCCCCTTATGAATTTCTCTCCTCTGCCACAGCCCAACTCCACTTTTCATCTGAAGGATATGGAACAAAGAGAGCAGTGTTAAAAGCTTACATTTTTAAGCTGGTGAGGTTGGTACTTAAACACATAAATGGAAAACTAGAGTCCTTGAGGTAACAAAGGCTGCAAAGGGAGGGGACAGGCACAGGGCATGACATATTCCATCCAGCAATCCATGTGGGGACTGAAAACTTTGCAATGATGATAATTAGTGAAGATGTGGATCAACGGAAATGGTTGACAGGCACAATTCTTCCATCTTTGAAAATATCTACAGCAAGTTTGTTTAAATAGATTTTCATCTGCATAATATACACATTCTGACAAGACCACCACCACCAATGTGGTCAGTGTTGTGCCGATAAATGTTTGATAACTGGCTCTCAATCAAAGAAAACAAAACTCTGATTATACTATCGGCCAATTTCTGTGGCATAAATTCTCCATCCATGGCTGATTTCAGCTGCTAATGTGATGCCACTAAATGCAGAGCTGAGAAGAAATATGCAGTAATACACTATTCTATCAGAAAGACTCAAAAGATATAAATAATGTCAAGAGTCAGAACAGTAAAATGTAAATAATTGAGGAGTGATGAATTTAGAGTATGTGTTACCTTTGGTTTTAATGTAATTTATTCACTTTTAAGATTATATAATTTAATTTTTTAAAAAATATATTATATTGATTTTTTACAGAGAGGAAGGGAGAAGGATAGAGAGTTAGAAACATTGATGAGAGAGAAACATCGATCAGCTGCCTCTTGCACACTCCCCACTGGGGATGTGCCTGCAACCAGGGTACATGCCCTTGACTGGAATCAAACCTGGGACCCTTGAGTCTGCAGGCCGACGCTCTATCCACTGAGCCAAACTGGTTAGGGTATATATAACTTAATTTTTAGTAATGAACATGTTTAACAACCAACTTACAAAATTCCTGAAAATTTGTGAGCCAGTAAGAGCAGGCTCTAGTACAATACTGAGTGGAGTGTAATGGTTAAATCGCATGGCTCATGGATTTGAAATGAAACGCAGCCACTTTTGGGTTTTACTGGTCAAGTTACACAACAGATCTCTATACCTCAGTGTTCTCATCTGTATAATTATAGTTCCTACTGTATAGAGTTGTTGCAAAGATAAAATGAAATCTGTGAACAATGCAGCACAGTACCTAAAACAATAATTCACTCAATTTGTTATAAACTGTTACTGCCTCAAAACGTTGACAAAATTACTCATGCTGAAAGAATGAATTTAATTGATGAGATAAGTGCCTTATTTTGTGATCTACATGGAAACAGTCAATTTTACTTCCTAGGCAGTAGATGGTAATCTACTACTAGAAACTGCAAGGGCGAAAATGACCTCAATCAACATGATTGAGGCAATGTATTATAGCTGGATCATAAAGCAGAGAGGATGCCATACATTCTGGGATACATCTGTAGTAAGAGGCTTCACCTCAGGTATTAATTCTGATCAACTAAGCATCAGACTTAAGATGAATGGTGAGAAGGATTCTGAAGCTGCTTCTAGACTTAGCAGGAATAGAACTTTAATACATAAGCAACAGTTACTATGGTTAATGATGGCAAGAAAAAACACACCATGATCTATTCTAATAAAAGGGTAATATGCTAATTAGACTGCACGTCTTCCGGATGACCATCCACATATCGTTCCTGACGAGGCCAGGCTTGGGAGAAACTGCCTGTCGGTAGTCCCAGGTACCAGTGCTTATGACTGGCTGCAGCCTGGGAGATAGAGAATCTGCCCACCCCATAGTCCCAGGCACCAGCACCTGGGTCTGGCTGTGGCCCAGGAGCCCAAGAAGCTGCCCACCCTGTGGTCCTGGGCGCTAGCACCTGTGGCTACAGCCCGACTGAAGCTACCTGCCTACCATCCCCTGCGGCTGCAGCCGGCCTGGGTAAAGCCGGCCTAGGTTCCATGTGCCTATGGCTGACCAGAGAGAGGGAAGCCCAGGTCCCAGGTGCCTGTGGTCAGCAGGAGGAGGAAATCCTGGGTCCCGGGTGTGGAGCTGAGGCAGAGATGGTTAGGGGCAATCAAGCCAGCAGGGGAGCAATTAGGGATGATCAGACTGGCAGGCAGAACCAGTTAGAGGCAATCAGGCAGGCAGGCGAGTGGTTAGGAGCCAGCGATTCTGGATCGTGAGAGGGATGTCTGACTGCCCATTATCCCCCAAGGGGTCCCAAATTGGAGAGGGTGCAGGCCGGGCTGAGGGACGGCCCTTTCCCCCCACAACCTGCCCCCCATGCATGAATTTCATGCACCAGGCCACTAGTAAACACATAAAAGAAACAGGAATCTGGTCCAGAGGGAAGCACAGCTGGGTTCGAACAGAGAAGAACCTGTAAGACACTAGAACAGTTGGTCATAAGTGTTACTTATACACCTTGTATCTTGGTGCCTCAGTCCAAGGGCTGTATTGACTCCAACTTAAAACCTAATCTAAAATATTTAAGAGGAAAACAAGACTGAGTTTTGATAAGTGACCTGTTACCTAGAACAAATTTTGTACAAATGAAGTCAGTTGAGTAGACACCTTCTGAATTTCTCAGTCTGCAGAGCTGCTTGAAAAACAGCCTTATGGGGCCTACTTGTCCTCCTCCCTATGAATTTTAGAGACATACACCAAAAAATGGCAAGGACAAAGACTAATTCAGTGGTGTCAGCAATTTGGGTTTTTCTGGACCCTATTTCCAACATGTAGATGGGGGCTTCTCCACAACAGCAGGATGTCTGAGAATCCCACTGAATTCTGAAACTATTTACCCAGAGATAACATCAGTCCATATACCTTAAGAGCCCAGTTCCACAAAACTGCCCTCTACTTCAGATGCTAATGAGAAGCCAAGGGTTTTTTTTTATTATTATTGATCAGCTACAAATGAGAGGTTGCAAGGGCCCCCTCCAACTCAGCGTGCCAATGGCAAGTTCAAATAGTTATCCATACTTCAGAGCGACTGACTATAAATCAGAGGTTCCCACATACCCTCTGGGTTTCATTAATTTGTTAGAGTGGCTCTCAGAACACAGGAAACCCATTTACTCTCCAGATCACTGGTTTATTACAAAGAATATTAAAAGATATGAATCAACAGCCAGATGAAGAGATACATAGGGTGAGGTCCTAAACAAAGGAGATTCTGTCCTCATGGAGTGAGGGCCCTAGCACTGTGGTACTTGGAAGAGTTCTGGTTTCCCAATCTGGAAGCTCTTCGAATCCCTTCTGGTTGGGTTGTCATGAAAACTTTATTATGTCATGATTGATTATATTAATGGACATGGGTGATTGACTCAACCTCAATCCCTCTCTCCTCCCTGAAAATTGGGGGTGGGAGAGGTGGGCAGGAGGGGTTCTGAAACTTCCAACCCTCTCTTCCTGGTTGGTTCCCCTAGCAACTAATATTTCATTAACATAAACATAGTTGTGATGGAAAGGGACTTGTTATGAATAACAAAACACCCATCTCATCTTTATGGCTCTGAAGTGTTTTCAGGAGCTGAGGACAAGAGACCAAATATTATAACAAAAGATTCTCTGATCTATCTCTATCTCTCTCTCTCTCCTAAAAAAAAATGTTTTTATTGATTTGAGAAAGAAATACAGAGAGAGGGAGAGAGAGAAACATCAATGAGAGAGAAATATCCATTGGCTGCCTCTTTCATGCCCCCACTGGGCATTGAGCCCAAACCTGACCTTGTGCCCTGAGGTGGAATCCAACGGGCAGACCTTTCAGTGAATGGGAAGACACTCACCAACTGAACCACTCCAGTCAGGGCTGGTTGCTCTTATAGCTTAAGAAATTACAAGGGTTTGGAAGCTATGAGCCACAAACCACAAGAGGAAGACCAAATATATATGAGAAATATGTACTTGGTCATCTGAATACCCAGATATATTTCTTATAAATCACCATATTACAGTTGAACCCACAAATTTGAATGCCTCACAGAATAAGGTCAAGAACTTAAACATCAAGTAGGCATTAAGAAAATATTTATTTTCAAGAGAAAGTCAAACAAAGAGATGAGGAGAAAGCCCAAATCTGCCTCCCTGATCCAGGGTTCCACAGGTTTGTAAGGGGTTAGAGGGAACCCATATGCAGGAACACTGCTAAGTCAAGTTTTAACTGGACGACTTTGGAGCTTGGCCATTTATGGTAAGTGGCTTCAGCACCAGATCTTCTGAGAGGACGGTGCAAGACTGACTCAAACCCCCTTTTCAAACCAGCCAATAGGGATGCAGAGGAAATGACCCAAGTCCAAATTAGGCTAACTACATCTTGCCCCCTGTGCAACCAAACCCTGGCCCTTCCTTCGACCAATCAACAGGGCCACACACATTACTCCACCCACTACTTCCAGACCCCCTATAAAACCTTTGTTCTGTTGGAACTCACTCTCTCTCCCTGCCCTACTGCTGCATCAGTGAGTGTGTGTGGGATTGAGTTTGAGTTAGCTCGAATAAAGGCTCTTTGCTTTTGCATTGGACTTGGGGCTCACTAATGGTCTTTGGGGATCATGAAATCTGGGCATAACACTTCCTTCATTTCTGAAAAGGTTCAGGTGCTCAATTTCCAGTTATGTGGGGACAAATACTGGTTCTGGATGCAGTGGGAGGCCTAAGTTCTCTCCTCTGTGCACACCTTTGCTGCATCACTTGAAGTTTTGCTCTGTTGTCTCTGGAAAGCAACTCATATCTTGTTAAAAGCAGGATAGGACCATTTTGAACTGGTTCAGTGTTTACCATATCACAGTATTAAAGCAGATTCCTAGCGAGAATAGAAGATCTACAAAACTGATTAGATAACCAAAGAAGTTCCTTTAAATGGCTTATTCTTCCTAGAAGACAAAATAAAGTCAGTACTTGGGGAGTGGAAGAAAAAGATAGAAATACGAGGTTGGACCCAATGCATTACCCCTGAGCTTCAAGGCATCTCAGTGATGCCATTGTAATAACTTGTTTATTATTTAACAGGGAAGAAGGAAAAGGGGAGACCAGATAATATAAGCATGCCACTTATACAGCTTGCCAAACAGCTGCATTTAACACTGTCTGAGTCTGTTGCCTACTCATTGATGGGGGAAGGGACTGAGCAAAGGCAGCTTAGATGCATGCCCAGTAATATCTGAGTGATGTGGGAAGGTGCTTGCCCATCAGTCACATCTGGGAACAGATTAGTGGCCAGAATGGGTGTGGCCACTGCAGGCACACAGGAAACCTGAATATATAAACCTCTAGACCAGCGGTTCTCAAATTGTGGGTCACGATCCCTTTGGGGATTGAGCGACTCTTTCACAGGGGTCACCTAAAACCATTGGAAAACACATATTTGTAACTAGAAATAAATATTTCATAATATATATTTACATATTGTTTTTGTGATTAATCACTATGCTTTAATTATGTTCAATTTGTAACAATGAAAATTCATCCTGCATATCAGATATTTACATTATGATTCATAACAGTAGCAAAATTACAGTTATGAAGTAACAACAAAAATAATTTTATGGTTGGGGGTCACCACAACATAAGGAGCTGTATTAAAGGCCCTCAGCATCAGGAAGATTGGGAACCACTGTTCTAGACAAAGAGGCACTCTCTCTTCTCTTGGCCAGAGGGCACCAGGCTCCTGGGATTTCTGTTGCACCCACATAGCTCACAGCCATGTGCGGCCCCCACAATAGAATAATGGACTTTAATTAACTTGAATGCTGAACCATACCCTCTGAACACTGGCCATCCTTTTGGCTCTGCTGACCCCCCAGCTGCCCCTCTTTCGGGACCGGCTTACGGGATATGGAACTTTGAAACCCAAGAAATATAACTTCATGCAAAGAAAGCCTTTCCCCACATCCCATCCTCTGGCTATGCCTTCTGAAAATTCTCATTACAGCAGTACCCCAAGAACCTCCACCTTGCTCCCATAAGTGATGGGGAAGTTTGGTTCTCCGGCAACCAGATTGCTCTATTCCCAGATTGAGCATCTTGGGCTACAGAAGTTTAAAGTTTGGACCAGATCTCAATGGGCTTCCAAGTTTACCAAAAACTACTTCACTACAAATGTCACCAAAAGAAACTTTTGATAACACAAAGCTGTATTTATTCCTCCTGAGATAAAGAAGAACACTACTCTCCTATGGGGAGAGGGGACAAGTTGGGAGACTTATGAGACTTTTGAGAATAGTTTAAGACAGCCTTTCAATGAAGAAAACTTTATTGAGATTGTGTAGAGATCATGATAGAATAAATTAGAATTGATGAACATGGCAAAATGAGGGTTTTTTAAGAAGTTTTCAAAGAGTCTTGAAGAGTAAGAGTAGTTTGATGCTGTCTATAGAAAAGTTGGACAGTCTTATGTTCGTTTAATATTTTTTCAGTTAGTTCCTGAAGCACACAATAAAGCTATTTGCAACTTATATATTCTTGGGCAAGAGTTTCCTGAAATAATAAAGTCATGTTGACAAAAATAGTGGAACGGTAACATTGTGTTAGTGAAGACAGTTGAATAATAAAGACACATAATGTAGATGGCGAGCTGTGTGGGTGTAGAAGCTTTCAGTCCTTTGAGGTTTTGCTCTCTTGTTTCTGGAAAGCAACTCATATCTTGTTAAAAACAGGATAGGACCATTTTGATCTGGTTCAGTATTTACAATATCAAAGTATTAAGGCAGATTTCCAGCAAGAATAAAAGATCTACAAAACTGATTAGATAACCGAAGAAGTTCCTTTAAATGGCTTATTCTTGTTCTCCCACAGAAAAATCTGTTTTCTTGAGTCTCAAAGAGCTTGCAAGAATATAAGGGTGTTTTGTTTATCAATAGCTAATGGTTGTTAATAGAAATCTATCAAGACCACCAGATCTTGCCTAAAATACTACAGTAGCCTCATAATTTTTGTTCTACTCTAGATTACAATCCACATGGCAGCCAGAGTAAAACTTTGAAAAGGTAAATTGAAATACTTCAGTGTCCTCCCACCTCTGTGACATTAAAAGCCAAATTCTCATCAAGACCTATAAGGCCTTTGGTGGCAACCTTAGAACCCAATCTAGAACTTGTGCTACAGAGGGCCTAGCTCTGGTCTTTCTCCAACTATGCTACCAGTTGCTCCCATACACCTATCACCAGATAAGGAGTCTCCGAAATATTGAGTATTCAAGGTACCCAAAGCATGACCTGGTTCTCCAGAGGTCCAGGAATCCCACTTCCAGAGCTGCAATCTATTTTTCTATATGATCCATCTCTCTAGAAACAGGCTTCAATGCAGGTATGAACACTAGATCCAAAAGTTAGCCAAGAGGCAGCTGTTTGCAGGGGTGAATATAGTGGTCTGGGATGTCCATCCGTATGAATAATTTTTCACAATATAGAGTGGAGCTGAAGATAAAAAGAGAAGGGGACAGATCAAGGACCAGGGATCAACTCCTTATTCACCAGCCTTAGCCTCCTGCATGATATAAAGGTTAAAGAAGGAGGATGAAATATTCTATTTAAGAGTCTGTTAGCTTGATTTATAACTTTTAAATATTCAACATGGGTCTTCATCTGCTTTTGCCCCTGGTTAACTGTCAGGTATGAACTGCTCAATAGTTAGTGCCTCCCCTACCACTCTCTCCCTCCTTCACTTCTGTGGGCTGCTTTGCTGTTACTGAGTCACAACTGGCATGCTTCTGCCTTTGAGGCTTCACATTTACAGGTCCTTTAGTCTGGAATGCTCTTCCCCAGGCTGAAAGCATTGGTTCCAGACTTCATTTGTCTCTTCAAAAATGGCCCCTCAGAGAGGGCATCCTCCTTCACCGCCTCAAAGGTCTCCTCTCCATTTTCTTCCGTACTTCAATTTTATTCATAGCTCTTTTTAAACATAGCACTACCTGGGCTTTTATTAAATAGCTATTTGTTGGTTGTTGGCCTTCCCGCTACCGGAATTAAACTCCACAGAGGCAGGGAGTGTCCTCTGTTTGATTTACTGCTGTAAACCCAGTTCCTAGTACACTTCTTGGCAAGTACTGGTCTCTCTCTCTCTCTTCCCTCTCTCTCTCTCTCCACATAAAATAGAAGTGAATAAATTAGCTAATCTGTAATTGTTCAAGGTGTTAATTTAGTTAAGCAAAATGAATAAATTGCCATAATCTTTAACATTTTAAAAGTGTTTCATCTTTCAGTAATTAAAAAGTGTACTATTTGGTTGATTTCAAAGTATATTTATTGGCAATGATATTAACAATTTGACATTTTTATAATGATGTTTGTTCTTGATCCATTTAAAATCCTTCAAACACTGACAGTGTACCTTTTGCAGACATTGGTGAATGAGGGAGAAGAAACTCTTTGCATGAACTGGTGCCTCATCAATGTGTGGAATGAAACCATAAAAGATAAGGTGTGGAAAGAGTCTCTACCTGATATAATATGTCACATAAAACATTTGTCATAATATATAAATAAATGAAAATAAGAATCCAAATAAGAAGCTATGGTCTTTAATTATCATTTTTGCAATTCCTATTGTTATAAATTTAATATAAGATGCACTTAATAAGAGAATAAGCTGTGAACTACAATAACATTTAAAATTTGTAGTTTGAATAGTTATAATATTTATGATATTGTTTGTTTATGATATTTACAGTTATATTTCCAATACTCATAATATTCAAGCTATGTTTACAAACAATTAAGATGATTTAAATATTTGACACAGTTCTTTAAAGTCTACAGGAAATATGGAGGCTGAAATAAATATTGGACATAAAGAAATATCCAGTTGCTTTCAAATCCTTTCTGATAATTTATTGCAGATGACATGAAGTTGCCTCTGGTTTTTTTAAAAGAGTTTCTTAGCGTCATGTAAAAACATCCTAGTGCTTAGTCAATAGTAGGCACATAATAAATATTTCTTGAATAAATAATTAAACTTGAATTGACTAGACTGTTCTGAATTTTTTTTTAAAAAAGACAAATATACAGAAACATCATAGAAACAAACATTGAAAACTACAGGAGAAAATACACAGGTGACTGGTTAATTTATTAAAACAATAAAAAGAGATAAAGAAACATACATTAAAACACACACACTCAAGAGCTGGAAGCCAAGATTATACTTATTTTTTTTACTTGTGTTCTGAATTGATCAGTACCAAATAATTTCCTTGACTTATTAAAATTTACACCATTCAAGTAGGTAATAAAATTGCCCAATGAGATGGCTACATTTAATTAATGTAGATTATTAATACTTAAAACTTAGAACCATTTTACCATAGCTTCCCTATCACCGCCTTACTGCATAGTCAGTCATATGGTTTTTCCTCTCCTAAGGAAAACACACTTAAACCAAGCCCCAAACTGCTCCTTTATGTGTTGCAGCATATCAACTACTGAGGTATGTGCCTTGAGGATTTATTTTCCAACTTGAGGTGAGTTTAGACTTGTATCAGGGATTCCAAGGTAGAAAGCACCCTCTTTTTTTTTTTTTTTTTTTTTTTTTTTTTAGCAAGTGGCACACTGATTGTATCTCCTCTGAACTGTGATTCATCAGTCAGGGAGAAATAGGAGTAGTTGCTCAGTTATGGGCAAATAATTCAAAAGATCCATCTTTATTCTCATAAATTTTTGCCCCAAAGTACAGTCATTGTAAATGTAAGATATTTATAAGAAGATACAGGCCAAACACCTGCGAGAATTCCCTCCCTGGTTATGTAGTTTAGACCCTTCTGGCCTTTTATATCATGTGCTTTGGACCCTCCTCTGACCTTTCCTTTTATGACATGCAACTAGCCATATGGTAGACCCTCTTATAAAGGGCACAAGGGAGCCTCATATTACGCCCTTGCACAACAACTCCCTTAAGCATTAAGCCTTCAGGACAACGGTGTCCTGACCTGCATCAAATAATCGTATGAACAAAACCTCAGGTCTGGGGACCACAGAGACAGAGTTTTTTTCAAACTTGAGATAACATCCAGGCTTCAGTTGTGTTTCAGCACCAGGCCCAGAAAAACAGCAAACCAGATGAAATGATGCCATGGCTGATCAGGACCAGCTGCAATAACTCATGACACCCCTGCCCCTAACACTGACCAATCAATAAAGACTAGGAAAGGACACACTCGGAAAAGCTAATGCATAGTCTTTTGAGATCTTCCTCTGGGACCTACCCTAAAATCCCTGCCTATGGAAATAGATAAAACCCCTTAAGACAAAAACCCAGGGAGCACTCGCTCACTCTCTCTAGAGCATGCCAGGTTCTTCATCCTGCTTTCTTCCCTCAAGGTGCATACCTTTTCTTTCTATTTCTTAAGCCTCAAGGGCCTTTCTCTTGCCTCTGTAACTTGTTTCCTGAATTCACACAGCCCAACTGGTTCATTTCTTCTACCTCTGTGACTTTCTCAATAAACTTTCACTTGTATTTGAGTCTTGTCTCTGAATTCTTTCTTAGCTAAAATGAAGGACCAAGGTCTAACATCTGGTGCTGTTCACCATTAACAGATCCAATATATTATTCTTTCAAAATATTTGTCATTACCCCCACCCACCCACTCAGTTCTCAATGCACAAATGGAAAAATGAACAAATTATCACATAACTAGCAATTATAAAACTTGGAATTTTACCTTTTTTTCCTCTAGCTGTAAATTCCAGGAGAGCTGAGACCATGTCTATCTTATTCACAGTGTACCTGGTATGAAGCAGGCACTCAATAAATATTTCTTATTTGAAATAGTTGAAAAGAAGAATGAACAAAAGCCTTTGCGAACAGTTCTCATAAAATGGTAGAAGTATATCATACTTAAATATAACAAAAATATATTTTCTGGAATCTCTGTTTGTTAGCCCTGAATTGAGAAGGAGCCACAAGGTACTTGCCTGGTTTCCATGTCCTTAAGCAGCCATACTGGTCATTTTCATTCCGTGGCTCCTTATATAGGCTATCATGCCTCAGAAATGAGAGTCATACAACCAGTGTATCCACAAACCAATAGAGATCCCCTAAGGATCTGCCTGTAAAAAGACAGCATTCTTTTGAAGGAAAGGGTACAGTGCTCTCTTATTTCACACTGTAGTTGACTTCTGAATAGGTAATTTCAGATAACATCTAACTATAAATATCTCATACACTCATATTAAAACAAATGTCTGTGGTCCCTCTTGCTATTTCTCATCTAGGATAGTCTAAGCTTTTAAAGGCTTCAGTTGTCAATCATTCCATTGATTTTGGTCAGCATTTCCCCAAAAGTTAAATCTAGTCCAAACTAATGTCCCTGTTGCAGGTTGGATTAGGAAAATAAATATTTCTTAGGAAAAGACAGTGTGCTTTTAGCATATGTAAGGTTCTGAGAATTAAAAGAAGGTTCTGAGTTAAAAGAAGTTTTATTTTGTTAAGACTATTTCCCACTCAAATTTATCTAATCTGAAAATTTTCTTTTAAATCAAAATATGTATGAACCTATTGTAGAATACTCTTAAGGAAGCAATACTAGGACAGTCTGCTGTACGTAGCTCCATATCTCTGAGATCTATCTTTAAAAAAATATTTTTATTGATTTCAAAGAGGTAGGGAGAAGAGATAGAAACATCAATGATGAGAGAGAATCATTGGCTGCCTCCTAGAGGCCCCCTACTGGGGATCAAGCCTGCAACCTGGGCATGTGCCCTTGGCTGGAATTGAACCTGAGACCCTTCAGTCCTCAGGCGGATGCTCTATACACTTAGCCAACCCAGCTAGGCCTCTCTGAGGTCTACCTTGTTAAACCTCATGACAAATAGGGTTCTGTTGATGGTTTTTAAAATGCTTGCTTTGGAAGTATAAAACTATTTTGTTTATTCTGAATGTTTGCCATGTGTCCTAGAAGTCTCAAGCTATCTCCTTGTGGGCTAACTAGAAATCTTAAGAGTGCTCTAGCCATATTGTTCAACTAATGTTCTATACCTGGAAACACACTGTGAGATTATAATTTAATGTGATCCAAACACATGAACACACCATTAAATGAAGGATAAGAATTCCTGGGAATTTCCTGGGAAACCCAGGGAAATGCAAATGAGTTTCACTTCCTCCTCAAGACAAAGGACATGAATATCCAAACAAAGTGTGATTGGAGATAAAGAAAAATATAGAGGATGCCTTGAGTTAGACATGGGCACACAACCAATGAGCTGCCTTTATTAAGTGCTGACCAGTGAATGAATCTATATTTTAAGATCCTTAGGAAAACCACTATATAAACCAGTTTATGATTTTCTTTCTCTGATCATTGCAGCTGGTCATTTACTGAAAACGATGATCTCAGAGTCGGATGTTCCTGCCAAAGAGCTTGCACACAGAGAGACGCTTTTGTGAGTCCAGCCATAGAAACCTGCATAAAATTGGCCTTCTTTTCTTCATAGAGAACGGCATGAACAAAGATGAGTTTGTTGCTGACTCAGAGCTGAAAGCTTTGATTTGTAAAGCTCTCTGAATGCATTGCACTCTACCAAAGGAGGGCTCCTTCTTGAAAAAAAAGATGAGAAAGAACAGTAAGGGAAAACCAGAAAAATCCAAGTGCACACTCTTTGGTAGATATTTGTGACTAAAATGGCTTGGATCTCTCTCTCTCTCTCTCTCTCTCTCTCTCTCTCTCTCTCTCTCTCTCTTCTCTCTTCTGAATACTGGTCACATTTCACAAGCTGAATAAAAATGAAAGAAAAAGGAACTTTAATTAATGGGATGCCTTTTGATTTGCAGAGCAAAACTGCCAGAGCAGATGTCCCAGCAAAGAGGATTAGATTGTCCCTTCTATGACGCACTGAAATTTCCTTTTGCCTCTGTGGTGACCCCACCAAAGAGAGGCTGTCTTTAGTGTCTAAGATTCAGCGCTGCAAAGACACTGTTGTCCTTGGGCACAAAGGGCCACTCTCACAAGACCAGACAGAATATGTGAGGAGAGAACTAATATCCCTTTAAATCTTGGCAAGATGGTTTCAATTTTACTATTTTTAAAAAGATAAAATAAAGAAAAATTCTGATGCATTCAAAGTTAATAAAATATTCATTAAAGTGAACCTTAAAACATTCATGACTACCATTTATCATTTTGAAAACTCCAATTAAATCAAGGACAAAGGGCTAATTTTCCTTTATTTTAATTTAATCAGTGTTTGAAGGGTTGTTTTTTGTTTGTTTGTTTGTTTTGATTTGTGTGTTTTTTTAATTATTGCTGAGCTCGTCTTAGAAAACGATAAGGTTATTTCCACTGAAAGGGAATAATTACCAGAATGTGAATTTTAAGTGCCACCAGAGAAAACAAGATGATCTGTAAATCATCCAGATAGTAAAGGCGTGCTTAGGTGAGTCCTAAGTGAGGGGCAGGAAGAGCATGTTGTTATTATCATCATTACATGTGCTCATGAAAGGAAAACAAGAATTAAAGAAGTGCGTTTGTTCTTAGTGTCTACTTCTAGGTCATTTTTGTATTTCTTCAGTTCTGGGGAAAAGGTAAAGGGGCAGAAAGCTACTCTGCTTGGGAATGGGGGGGGGGGTCTGATCCCAAATGAAAATAGCTGTGGGTCGCTGTACAACTCAGCTTGTGGAAATCCATGAAAACTGGCACCACAGACTCATTTATTCAAGGGGAAAGTGAGGTCAACCTATTGAGGAAGCAAAAGAAATAATCTTCTCTCTCCTCATTCTACCCACTACAGCCTACAGCCCCAGGGCAGGATAAAGTATTTATGCAAATGAATACTCTCTTAGAACTGGGGGTCCATCTATCTCTTTTGTGGACATGAGGTTTTATCTTCTGGCAACAAGTAAATCTGCAGTACACACACACACAACTACACAAATAAACCTAGATTTTAACAACAAAACTGTTAACAGTTATCACTTTTTAGGACAGAATTAATATTCATGTGAAAAATAATGTTCACACTATGGCAGCAGTGGGTAACATCTGGCCTGCAGGCTGTAGAAGGCCCACAAAATCGCTTGCTCTGGCCCTGCCAAGGCATTAGGAATGCGTTAATTAAACGTTTGGCCAACTATAGCAGGCTGTTTTCAGTTGATAATTTTGTATGGTGCTCAAACGATGTTATAAATATCCAAGTGGCCCTTTCAGTAAAAAGGTCCCCCACCTCATGCATTATGGTCTAAGAGATTTTTCAAGTAATAGTTAGTTCTATGGTTCCCAGTGCTGACTGAACAGCTCATTAGGGTGACACCACCTGCTTACCACTGTGCTGAGTGGCAGGGACCAGCTTTCTTCTCTTTGTGATAGGAGGAGAAAGTTCTCAGGGTTCTTTTATGATGTTCCAGATAACTGCAATACTTCGTTGGGTTTCTCATTTCTCCATCTAGACCAGAGCCAGCGTACAGTGGCCCAGGCTAATCATAGCCATTAGACACATTTACATACAACACACATCCATGAGAGGCTGGTGGGAACCTGCAGGCTAGATAATGGTGCTTCAGGAGATCCTTGGAGGGCAGTGTCAACATTGACTAACATTTAAATGAATTTCAGACGAACTGACAATGGCCCAGAAACTGACCGATCTGTATTTTCACATACCAACCTAATCAAACCCAATGGCATAGAAGGTACCATTGTTCCCTCTGTTTCTACAGAGTTACACAGAGCACTGTGGACAAAGCCCCTGATGTTAGAAAAGATGTGAAAGAGCCTGGCTGCTGGGGCTCAGTGGTTGAGTGTTGACCTATGAACCGGGAGGTCACGGTTCAAATCCCAGTCAGGGTACAGGTTCAGGTTGCAGGGCTCGTACCCAGGAGGGGGTTTTCAGGAGGCAGCCGATCAATGACAATCTCTCATCGTTGATGTTTCTAGCTCTCTCTCCCTCTCCTTTCCTCACTGTAATCAATAAAAATATATTTAAAAAGAAAATATGTGAAAGAAAATTAGACAAACTATATATACTTCTTGGTTTCATCCTCGGTAGAGCCAGAAACAGCTGGGAATCTTTCTCTGCTTAACTACTTAATGTGTATAATTAAAGCCTCTTTCACGCCCCTAAACCCTCTCATTTTATCCCTCTGACCTTTCTCAAAGGTTCTATCTTAACCTCTAATCTTCTCGTGCTTGAACACTAGACCTTCTCCAAATTCTTTATTCTTCCCTACTCTTGCCATTGTTTCTAGAAGCATGCTGCATAAATGCAACTGTGTTTCTCTGGCTACCAAGACCTCTGATTCATATCTTCATTTCTTCAGTTGAGCAAATAAGGACTGACTGTGAAACTACTGCCACTATTGTAGAAGATGCCATTGGGGGAAATAAAGAATCTTGAAAATAAAAATACTGTGTCCAGGAAGTTCACAATTCCCTAGCAGATGTTTACCCAATAGCGCTTGACCCAAAGCAGAATGGAGTCCTCTAACAGAGGTTCAATAAATATGCCATGGAAGGGGAAGGGATGAGGAATGCTATCGGACTGAGGGACAGTGGATTAGCATTCAGGAAACACTGGCCACGGAGAGGTGGCATTTGCGGCCCTAGTAGTAAAGGGGTAGGGTTTTAGTTAGGTAATGAACAATCCCTAAAGGAAGGCTTGGTGGGAAAGCCCAGCCTAACATTACAAAGTGTTATGCAACACCTCTGCCGTAATATAATTTCTCAGCAGAATGACGGGTGGAAGCTTGCACTTTGCCTGCTGTCAGTGGGCCTCTAACCTTTTCAGTCCAGTGGTGATAGTCTCCCTGGGCCTCACAGGCTAGGGATATGCCTATATTGATGTTCTTCTTGACCTCCCTCCGTTCACCATCAATGAAGAGAGGATTGGTAGCTGAACGTGTTTAGAAATTTTAGCAAGGTGACCTGAAACAAACTAAATGTTCAGAGAGCTTAGGTGTCCAGCATGAATCGTGTAGAAACATTGAAACATTGAAAATAGTGTTTAAAACCATACTATCTGTTCACTTCTCAGGCACCAAATTCTTTGGCCACATTTTCCATGTGAACATTCAGAAAGTGTGGCTGAAACGAGTTTTCCACTATACATCTCTCTGGTTTCCACATACTGGTTCCATACTGAGAAAGCCCTCCTGCCCTTCACCAAGTCCTCAACTGTTGTTGCTTTTTTAACTTGTTGAACTTCTTGAAGATCTGGTTGCAAAGGACATGTCTGCTGCGGAGTCTATTTCAAGCCAAACCCACGCAGACCTGTCCAGTCGTTCCACTGCACTCAAAGCACTTTGTACAAACGATGACGATCTTCTATCCGGCCTTTACGTAATGAGCCTGCAGCAGGGTGCTGCCTTCACAGACACCCTCTCTCCTCTCTCTCCAAAAACACATGGACTGTGGTCCACGCCTGCTCAAAGCTCCTGGCAGCGGGCACTTTCCAGGGTGCCTGCATCCTTCTGCCTCTGCCAGGGAGTCACATGCTCACCATGAGGCAGGTCATTTGTTGCCAAACTTCTTTATGCCAAGACGCTAAGAGAAACTTCTATTGAGTTAGATGTGAGCTAGACATTAATAAACTATTAAGGAAAAAATAAAAATACGACAGGATTCTACAAGTGTCTTTGGAAGCCTGTCAGTTTTCCAAGTGTCTTTAAGCTCCCATTCTACTTTCAGAAAAGTGTAATTAATACGAGTTCTACAGAATGTCTTTTAGGTGTGGTTTATGGAAGAAAGGGAAGTTATGGAAGAAAGGGAAGTTCAATCACTGGACCCATACTCAAAGGAATTACATATATTATTAAAATATTGACCAATAAATGTATATTTATGTGGGTTAAGTTACAGTTATATATGTATCTCTCAGGTGATATTTTACTTAAATTCACTTTTTTTGAAAACCAATCTTCTCCAGTCTGAATCTCATGGGTAAGTGGGTTTCCGTTGTACTTATAAGTGGGTAAGTACTTAATATGATGATCAGCCATTATCTATGTGTCTGACTCCCTATCTGAGGGAGGGGACTATGCCTTATTTATCATTGTACCCTCAATGCCCATTTCATTACCTGGAACACCTTGCTCCATAATGTTTCTTGAATAAAAGGTCACATATTATCTTAGCTGACTTTCATAATAGTTGGTAAAGTAGCTAATGTAGATAGTATACTTACTCTACAGATGTGGAAATTATATCTCAGAAGTTTAGTGACTGCCCAGGGGCAAAAGCTTGGGATGAAAATAATGTGGCCTTCTAACTCCTGGCCAGAACTCTAAAGAGCATAAGGAACCAATGAGTTTGATGACGGGAGTTTGCTTTGATGATTTCCCAGAGGAAGTTGGATCTTGTCTCTCACAGGAAATGACATCCTATTCAATGGCCTATATAGAATTATTTTTCCTTTTCTAATCACAGAATTCTGAATGGCATATGTTTATTAATCCTTTTGGTCACAGAGTCTACATGAGAGGAGCTGATTGGGCATGAATGTCATAGTTCCAGAAAGCTTAAGGCCCATGGATCACTGTTGTTACCCCATATCTGCAAGGCCAAAAGGAAAATCACCCTCCTACAAATATCCAGAAATCATCTGAGAGATGGGTTATGCATTTGCTTAACTCTTTCCACCTTTTTAAGAAAATAGGTAGCATGAGAAAACAACAACAATAAAAACTGAAGAAATTGAGGAGCCTCCTAAAATACGAACTAAATTGGAGTCTTCAGTTGCCAAGCCTTTAAAGAAATATTAACATTGAGAAAGTCCACAGTTTGCTGAGTCAGTGGGCAGGGCCACAATGACTGAAGAATCTGAGGCTGAGTCACAATGAAGGGAAATGAAGACTGTCTTAGTCTGAACAGGGAAGAAATCGGAATTGCTTTCACTCGGCACGCTTGCCTTCTGAAGGTTACCTGGTATTTTTGGGTTCTTTTCTCCACATTGAAGGCTTAGCTAATATTAATCTCAGTGTGAATAGTTTTAGAATTAGAAATGATAAAAAGAAAATCATCAAGCTTCTTTTTAAGAAATCCCGGGACTGCAGAACATGTGTGGCAGCAACGTGTCTCGTTCTCATGGCAATCACATGGAATGTGGGAAACAATATCATAAAGAGGTATCTCTGCTGTTCTCAGAAACCATCCATGCTCTCTGGTTTTTGCTCCAGTTGTAATGACAGCTACTATTTTCCAGCACCTTCTAAGTGCCTAGTGCTCTACATAAAGGCCCTATTTTAATTCTGATAATGAACGGTCACACTTCATTCACATCAGATACCTGAGCTCCCCTGATTGAAGAGATGTGATGAAATATTGATCAGATGACTAACCCCTGCTAATGTGTCAGCTAGCTAATTTGTAACTCTAGTGTTTAGGGAAAAAATGTCTTTATTTATTTAGGAGATGTGTATCTCTAGAAGGTGACGCAGGAATTTTAGATAAATTAAATATGAATAGAATTTGTATTCAGGCTACCTTTTGAGGGCCCTCCAATTAAACAAAATAGCTGCCTCAACTGTTTCTTCAGTCAGTCCTACTGAAAAAAAAAAAATACTCAAAAGGCAGAGCACATCAGTAACCTTGGCAATGACATATGAGCGCCCTGCCCATGCTTTCCATGAGTCATCAGGAAGTACCAGTTGAAGAAAGCAACCAGTTCCCAGCCCAACTCTTGCACACCATTTCCTCTGTCAATAGCTGTAGAACTGGATTTAGAAGACAAAAGCCTCTAAATATTATATAACTGGATATAATAGCTTGTTATAAATGGCGGTAGAAACCTTAAAGACTAGGAGCAGCTGTGGAGGGAGACAGAGAAACTCAAGCAGTCTCACATTCAAGCCGCTTTTGACCCTGTTTGTAGTAAGACATCTGCAACAATGATGGAGCAGAGGAATAGTCACATAAATATATCTGAGGAAGAGACACAGTTTATAGACTACTTAAAAGCCCTGGATCTTGAAGTCAGATCTTGGGGAGAATGGGCACTTTTTAGGAGCTGACCTGAGTTATATACATAAGGTACTGACAAAAGTTCAAGGAGAAACAAAAGGTTGAAAAGCAATTTTGAGTGAGTGAAGAGGTGGGGTATGATATTTAAAGAGAGTGGGTAGGAAAGTCCTTGAAGAGGTGACATGTAGGTAGAATCTGGAATAAAGTGAGAGTGAACTTTTCACACCACCTTTAAGATTACAGGGCCCATTTATTAGAGGAAGCAGTGGAAAACACATCATTGGAGGAATGGTGGTCACATGGCAAATCACAGTAGAAAGGTAGTAAGGGAGAGAAGTTGATATGTGATGACATCCTCTCCAATCTATACCAGCCTGCCCTGTACCCAGCACTGAGATATGGCTAGGACTTGCATCCAGGTGGGGTTTCAGTGTCATTCTGAGGTCTCTGACAGCCAGTTTTTCTACTGCTTTCCTTAAAAGCTGATCCCCACCCTAATCAGTTTGGCTCAGTGGATAGAGCGTCAGCCTGTGGAATGAAAGGTCCCAGGTTCGATTCCAGTCAAGGGCATGTACCTTGGTTGAGGGCATATCACTAACAAGAGGTGTGCAGGAGGCAGCTGATCAATGTTTCTAACTCTCTATCCCTTTCCCTTCCTCTCTGTAAAAAATCAATAAAATGTATATATTTTTTTAAAAAGAGCTGATTCATGTGAGCATTAGTCCTTCTTCACTAGATCTTGTTTGGGGAGCTCCTGAATGTTGGGAAAAGGGAGTCAATTTTTCTCTTTGTGTGCGCAGGTGTGGTAGTCAGGACCTTCATGCACCTGCCACATCTGCCTAAGGCTGGTTTCAATTTGATTTTTCCCAGTGGAACCAGGAAAAAGTTAATTAATGTTGTTGGTAGCTTCCTTTTTAATGATTCAGCAATTATTCATTTCATGCTAAGCCCTTGAATGAGCATCCACCCTGAATTATCAAGCACTGCTCTGATGTCATGGGATTTATGTGTAAGGATACTTTTCCTGGTGTAATCTTGAATGGCCTTATGCACTCTTTGCCTCTATTAGTGAGTGCCATTTTGCTAGCACGTCAGGCAAGAGTCTCTTCTGGTAAAGAGGAAATTTATTACAAATGAATAGACTACTTTCCTGAAATTATAACCTTTAAGAAAGCATCCAGGAGTGGATTCAGGTGAGTGAATTGTGAATGGTTTTTACCAGGTGGCTCCAGCCATAGTCAAGTAGAAAATTTCAAAGGAAGAACCTATGTTTCTGGAAATCTTTAGGATTCATTGAGTCTGAAAAGTATAGGTTTGCTTCTCGCAGCTTTCAGCTTGCCAAAGCTAGGTACAGAATTTTATCACCTCTAATAAATGTATACCCTTACAGGATACAAACTTTGAAGCTTTATGCCCCCCCCCCCAATAGAATGCTTTTCCTCCTGCTCATTCATTAATACTTAGAATAGCTATGATTCATTTCAGTATTTGATCAAGTACTACAGAAAGTATTTGAGTTTGATACAAAAGAATAACTATAGTATTGAGCATGCTATATGATGGGTGCTCTTTGTGAATATTTTATTTAATCCTCACAGCCCTAGGTATAATTATTATTAAGGAAACTAGGGCTTAGTGAGGTTATATTGATCACTTGAATTTGCACAGCTGGAGAGTATGGCTGAATTACCATCCTTTAGTTGGTCCTTTAATTAAATTCTGAATCTCTAGAACTTTAACACAAATACGGTGTGTGATATCCAGCAATTTAACTCTTCATGTCCTATGCAAGTGGGTGCTTGTGAGCTAAGTGGGCTCTGATGATTCATACCAGGCATGTTTGTCCAATTATACCAGGGGTACCAGTTAATAATGCTTATTTTTCAATAGATGGAGTTACACATATGTTGATATATATGCTATTTGATATTTTGTTGTATTGACAGCAAGCTTCAAAACTTTATATGCCAAATTTTCTGAAGGTGTTAACATCATAGATATTTTTACACTTAGAAATGCTTAATTTCATGTAAAAAAAAAAGAGCATTTGTGGGAAGTTTTAATGCATTACTTTATTTTGAAGAAAAGTTCTGCTCAATACTTCAGAAAGCTTATGGTGAACATGCTTCATTTCAAGATACTTGTGAACACTGTTTAAATACTTTAAAAGTAATGATTTTGATGTGAAAGACAAAGTACATCCAAGTCAACTGAAAAAGTTTGAAGACCAACAGTTACAAGCATTATTGGATAAAAATGTGTGTCAAACTCCAAAAACAACTTGTAGAAAGATTAAATGTTGGCCAGCAAACAATTTCTGATCATTTACAAACAATGGGAAAGATTTTAAAGGAAGGAAAATGGGTGCCACATCAACTAAACAGAAGACAAATGGAAAACCGAAGTCATCAGTAAAAAGTCACCAGTAAAATGTTGCTTCAACAGCACGAAAGAAAGTCTTTTTTGCATTGAATTGTGACTGGTCGTGAAAAGTGCATTTATTTTGAGAATCCCAAATGCACAAAATCATAGGGTGATCCAGGTTAACCATCAACATCCACAGCAAGGCCAAATCACTTTGGAAAGAAGACAATACGCTGCGTTTTGTGGGATCAGGAAGGTGTGGTGTATTATTAGCTTCTGAAACCAGGTGAAACCATTAGTACTGAACGCTACTGACAACAAATAATCAATTTGAACCACACTTTGATCGTGAAACGACCAGAATGTGCCAGAAGACACAGCAAAGTAATTTTGCTTTATGATGACTCACCATCACACATTTCAAAATCAGTTAAAGATACGTTGAAAGATCTTGCCTGGGCAGTATTAACCCATCAGCCTTATTCACCACACCTTGCTCCTTCAGATTACCACCTGTTCTTATTGATGGCACACGCATTTTCTGAGCAGCACTTCAAAACGTATGAAGAAGTAGAACATTTGGTCTCTGGGTAGTTTGCCTCAAAACAAGAAAAGTTCCATTGGGATGGTATCCACAAATTACCTGAAAGATGGGGAAATGTATAGCTAGCAATGGACATCACCTTGAATAAAGCACTTTTGATGTTTCTCTCAAAATTACTGTGTTTTCTTTTATTACAACATCTACTTATTAACTAGTACATTTGGTGCAACACCTGTACAATTGTGACCTGGTTTTTCTTTCTAAAATTTCCACCTTCACATCATTTATAGAGAAGAAATCCCTCTTCAACATTACTGATAAGGTCATTGCTCAGTCTTAATATCTAGATCTGCGGGCGGTAACTCAAGGGTCAGAGGTAGTCTCTGTAGAGCTCCTATATTAATGCTACTCAAACTGCAGGCTGCTGACCAGCTTCCTGTCTGTCTACTTTGTTGTTCTTGGTATGTAATAATGAGCTGGTGTCCGAATGCCAATCAATCACATCACTTACTTAGTCTGCTGCTATAGCAAAACACTGTAGACCAGGTGGCTTATAAACAACAGACGTTTGTCTCTCACAGTTCTGGAGGCTGGAAGTCCAAAATTAAGCTGTGGGAGGTTCAGGCTGGTTCTGATTTATTCTCAGATTTATCTTAGGAAAGGCCACAACTGGTTTTTTTTGAAGTGAAAGCCTTTACAGAATCTCCATATATAAGATATATAAAGGCATAACTTCTTTTTTTAAATTAAATCTTTATTGTTCAGATTATTACAAATGTTCCTTTTTTTTTAACCCTCATAGTTCCCCTCCACCTGCTCCCCCCCCCACACACACTCCATGCCCTTACCCCCACCACTGAATTCATCCATAGATGTAAGATTTTTGTCCAGTTTCTTCCCATACCCCTCATGTCCCCTTCCCCCTGAGAATTGTCAGTCCATTCCCTTTCTATGCCCTTACTTACATTCAATTCACCAGTTTATTCTGTTCATCATATATTTCTATTGACTTGTTATATTCACTTGTTGATAGATATGTATTTGTTGTCACTTTGTTGTTCATACTTTTTATTTTTACCTTTTTCTTCTTCTTCCTCTTCTTAAAGAATGCCCTTCAGCATTTCAAATAATCCTGGTTTGGTAGTAATGTACTTCTTTAGCTTCTTCTTGTCTATGAAGCTCTTTATCTGACCATCAATTTTACATGATAGCCTTGCTGGGTAGAGTAGTCTTGGTTGTACGTTCTTGCTATTCATCACTTTGAATATTTCTTGCCACTCCCTTCTGGCCTGCATGGTTTCTGTTGAGAAATCAGCTGACAGTTGTGTGGGTACTCCCTTGTAGGTAACTAACTGCTTATCTCTTGCTGATTTTAATATTCTCTCTTTGTCTTTTGCCCCTGGCATTTTAATTATGATGTGTCCTGGTGTGGTCCTTCTTGGATTCCTTTTGTTTGTCATAAATTCTTAATTGCAGTGAAATCAGAGAAATTCTTTAAACCCAGAAAGTACCCAAGGTACCTTCCCAGAGCCCTAGAATTTTTTTTCAACACAGTTCGAGAATCACTCTTACAGTCACCAATTTCTGGTGTATCATTTACAGACTCTAGTTACCTTATCTTTATCCATACTTTCAATGGTAGGTCCAGTTGCCAGAAGTGTCTATGAACAGTGATGAGTTCAATGTTTAAAACATGAAACTTCTTGAGGCAAGCTCCCCAAATATTCCCCAAGAGCATTGCCACTTCTCAGTTCTGCAATGTGCTCCCATCAGAGTTCAAGTGGCTTTTCTCCTACTGTGAAACAAACAATCTCTAAAAATAAAATTTAGCTTACAGTAGTGCATCAGGTCAGGCAGTACCATTGCTTCATTCTAAGTATGTTCCAGAGTTTTGACCCAAAAATATGTTCCAGGTCTAGGTGGGGCCCAGCTACTTTTACCATAGATTTCTCTCCTTTCTACAGAAAAAAGCAACTTTTTTTTCTAAAAAAGTGATAATGTTAAGGTTAGTGTTATTTTTCTATGTACTTCTCCCAAGATATTTATCTCTTCCTCGGTCTCAAAGATCATGGAATATTCACAAGTCAGCATTTGAGCTGACCTCCCTCCTGAACACTTCCCTCACTGTGTCACCTCTTCTATACCAGTCTATAAGAAACCTTTCATGTTTGCTAGCCATCATTAGAGTCACTGATACCCCCAAACTTTTCCTCTCAAAACACACAAAACTCACAAATGCTTTGTTGCTCTCAACTATTCATGTTATTTACTGTCCAAATGAAACAGTTGTACAGTATTTGATGTATGCTTGCTTGTGTTTTTTTATTTTTTTTATTTTTTTGTTTCTTTTTTTCTGTTTTTGTTTGTTTGCTTGTTTGGCAGAAAGTATCAAAGGAGTGTGTGTGTATTGTTTGTAGTAAGGGTGAAGAGACGACATAAACTTTATCTTATTTGACACTTTTTCTAGAGTTTTGATTAAGAAGTTGTACTGAACTCGGACTTTTCAAAAACTGTGATAAGTTAGACATGTCCTGTCTCAATGAATAGACTATAAATTCCTTGAGGATATAAATCATAATTTGCATTTGCTTGGAGTTGCCAACAGTATACAGAACAGTGCCCCATGATAGTACTTTTGGCATTACATCAAATCAAGTTAGAGCTGTAAATTAAGCCACTGAGCAGTTCCTGCATTGTTCTTAAATCTTGTGAGTGTCCTTCTGTAATTTATTAAGTTTAGGCCTGATGTCTTACATACTGAATGGACTTACAACTGAATGATAAAAGCCATCACTGACTACATAGTTTTTCCACTTCTTTGATGGACTATTATCCTGATATAAGAACTTGAAAAGAGTCAATTGGAGGCCTAGAGAGAGTAGATGAAGAATGTTTCAAGGACAGAAATTGCAAATTTAAAGGTCTTATTGAGTTAATACCTGATAATGGTGGCCAATCTCTCCTTGTCCCCAAGTAATTTCCCATGTACTATTGGATTTTTTTAAACAAAATTTTATGGCACAGAATAGAATTCTGTCATAAATTTAAAAATGCAAGTGCCAGTTACAGAGTAACACTAATTAATATCAAGTTTACTCATTGGAAATTGAGAATTTTGGTTCTAGGCAGGGGTTAAGGTGGGGGTATGAAGTAGGTAATTTTGAAAAGGAGGGAAGAAAGGCATCTATTTTCTTTGAATCTCTCTCAGAAGTTCTTATGAGTTAGCAAATAGCAAAAATGACCCTCATTTATGCAAAAATTCATTCATTCATTCAGTTTATAAATCCACCAATATTTATGAAACATCTTCTCTGTCCCAAACATGCTATGAGCCACCTACCACCATGCCCCCATATCTTTTTTCTCAACATTCTTTCATTTTTTTTTACCTCTTTTGCACCAAAATATTTGCTATTGTGTGGAATCCCCACTTCTTAGACCCAGATTTCAAGTTGGTATATTTCAAACTCAGTTCAAGCTAATGGCGACTATATTTTTTAAATTACTGGATAAACTGACTTTCATTTAAAACAAATATAGGCTACAAAAGGTGTCAAATCTTAAAACATTTTAAGAACACATAACTTATAGCTTGGAAAATTTGGTAAAAGTATAGCTTCATGAAATTATGCTTTTATAAAATCAAACATATCTTCTTTTCATGTGTCTACCAATTTCCAATTGTACTCAGTGACTTCCTAGTTATAACTGAGGGTTATGGTAATACTACTCCTTTACACTTTAATGTCTTTTGTTCTCAGCATTTCTTTGGCCATTCTCACTGTCATTAATAGTAAGATTGTGGTATGACCATTACAAACCCTTAAATGTAGTGGTGCTAACCTTTCATAGTGCATCAGTAACCTATGAACAAGCAAGCAAAACAAAATGAAAAATGTTGTTGAAAGTAAATGAAACAAATGTCAGGAAATAGTTGCCCAGATTTAGGTATTAGTTAACAAGTATATTGATTAATCTTAAAACCCCTTCTGTAAAGCTTGGGTTCAAATACGTAATTTCATATTTTGATAAGCCTGCACTTCTTGAACCAAAAAATAGGAAACACTTTATTGATTTATTTTATTGATTTATTTTTTTAATCCTCACCTGAGGATACGTTTCCATTGAATTTGAGAGAAAGTGGAAGAGAGAGGGAAAGACAGAGAGAAACATCGATTCGAGAGAAGCACATCGATTGACTGCCTCCTGCATGTGCCCTGACCAGGGTCCTGGCCAGGGAGGAGCCTGCAACTGAGGTATGTGCCCTTGACCAGAATCGAACGTGGGACCCTTCGGTCCATAGGCCGGTGCTCTATCAACTGAGCCAAACTGGCGAGGGCCAGAAAACATTTTTTAAAAATATATTTTATTGATTTTTCACAGAGAGGAAGGGAGAGGGATAGAGAGTTAGGAACATCGATGAGAGAGAAAGACTGATCAGCTACCTCCTGCACACTCCCCACTGGGGATGTGCCCACAACCAAGGAACATGCTCTTGACCAGAATCAAACCTGGGACCCCTGAGTCTGCAGGCCAACGCTCTATCCACTGAGCCACACCGGCCAGGGCCAGAAAACATTGTATAAGTGTACAGTGACTTTAGTACATTGAGCACATGTTATTGACATTTTCTTCATTTAGATCTAGATCCCACCACTTAGTGGGAAACATGACCAGTTTGCTCAGCCAGCTGGGCATCAGTTTTCTAATGTAAAAAATGTGACCCATATTACCTGCCTCATAGTCTCCTATGAAAAAGTGTAGGCAATAGCCTTCTATAAGTGATAATATATCCTATAAATACATAATTAAAATATAAATCCAAAGAAAGCAACTAAGAGGAGCATTTGAGAAAAATGTGACAAAAATCTGCAAAATGTGCAAATCCTCAAACATCTGAATGGTTTAGACTAATGCTAACACTGTGTACAAAGACAGAAATTATAGAACTTAAATATAAATTTGTACATACACTACACAACTAGGTTAGAGCTAAATAAGTGGTGTCCGTGGCATTAAATAAAAGCATAAGTATCAACAGTCAGCAGTGATTTTTACATAAAAACTAATTTACAAAAAATTAACATGTTAAAATGATCAATTTCTTCTCCCCAAAGTGAACATAGTCTTACAATATTCCACAGAGAAACAATAGGTATTTTTTACAATTTAGATAAGATATATATATATATATATATATATATATATATATATATATATATATATACACTAGGGGCCCAGTGCACAAAAATTTGTGCACTCAGGAGGTCCCTCAGCCCGGCCTATGCCCTCTCACAGTCTGGGACTCCTCTGAGGATGTCCACCTGCTGGCATGCCTGGCAAGCCTGGGTGAGGAGCTGATGGCTGTTTGCAAGCTGGCCAAGCCCCTCAGTGTAGACTCTCACCCCATTGGGGTGTGGCTAGCCTGGGTGATGGGTTGAGGGCAGTTTTCAGGTTGCCCACAGCCCCTTCAGGTTTTGGGTCCCTACTGGGGTACCTGGGCAGCCTGGGTGAGGGGCTGATGGCTGTTTGCAGGCTGGCCAAGCCCTTCAGTGGGAACTCTCATCCCATTGGGGTGTGGCCAACCTGGGTGACGGGCTGAGGGCTGTTTTCAGGCTTTCAGGCTGCCCACAGCTCCCATTGACCCAATGTCCCAGCAAAGCTGGCTGGAAGCAGGTTTCTGGGATTTATTTATCTTCTATAATTGATACATTGTTCCTTTAAGCTGAGGCCTAGGCAGGTAATGAAGCCTCCTCTCTGCTTCAGCTCCATGGCTTCTATAATTGAAAGAATGTTGCCTTACTAGACGCGCCCAGCTAGCCGAGGCAGACAGTTTCCTCCATCGCTGGTGCAATGGAAGCCTGCTGTTTGCTTCAGCTCTGTGGCTTTTATAATTGAAACAATGTTGCAAATATGTTGCCTGAGCCAGGAGAAGCCCAGCTGGCCTAAGCAGACAGTTTACTCCTGGTGCAACGGAAGCCTGCCGTTTACTCTAGCTCCATGATTGCCAGCCTCCATCTTGGCTGGGTTAATTTGCATACAGCCACTCTGATTGATTGGTGGGTGTGACTTAGGCATCCTGTAGAAACAGTCAATTTCAATATTACTCTTTTATTAGATTAGATATATATATAGAGAGAGAAAATAATATATGACATATATTAGAATACAAGATAATTTGAAATGCTACAGCTCTGTCAAAATAATCTAACATTTTTGGATTGAGAGAAACCAAGATGGCAGCATAGGTGAACACTGGAATTGCTGCTGGGCACAACTATTTCAAAACTACACCGAAAAGAAAAAGCGAACATCACCCAGACCCACAGGACAGCTGGCTGAATGGAAATTCTACAACTAGAAAGAGACTGAGAGGCAAAGGAGGTGCGGAAATAAAGTGCAGAGATACGGAGGCATGCGCGAAGGGGCTTGCAGAAAAGGCTGGCAGCATTTTGTACCGGAGGGAGGCACAAGCTCCCAACGGCTCTGAACTCCAGTTCCAGGCGAGTTTCTGGGGACTCAGAATCATATGTGGAGGAACTGGACTGTCTGGCACTGCCTGGCACCAGGAGGATCTTGAGAGTGGCTTTCTCTCAGTGGTGCTGAGGGTCACTGCGACACGTTGCCTCTTAGGGCAGGGCTGAGAATTGGCCATTGCTGGTTGCTCCACCCTGTAGACTCCCTGAGACCCCACCCCACCCCAGCTGTGTGCAGAGGCTTTTGCATTTAAAAAGCTGGGAAGCTCCAGGCAGAAGCTAAAATAGCACCTCCTTGGAGTTCCAAGAGACTGTGTACCCAGTGATCAGAGTGGGATCACCCAGTCTACAACTCCTCAGATTCATAAGGGACACACTCAGGGGGCAGACTTAGTTGGCACCAAAGCCCCACTGAAGCAAGTCTTGCCCCATAAGAGTGTATCCAGAATAGAAGTTTTCCCACCATAGACACAGCTGATTAAAGCCACTCTGTCAACCCAGGGAAGCAGCCAAAATGTGGAGACAAAGAAACAGGTCACAAATGACAGAAATGGAGGAAAGCAAATGACAGGATATAGAGTTCAAAACCACAGTTATAAGGCTTTTCAAGAATATTCTAGAGGCGGACCCCCGGAAGATGGCTGCCGATGAGAAGGCAGACTGAAAGACAGTGAGAGAGAGAGAGAAGGAACGAAGAGTGTGGGGATGTACCAAGCGTAGAAATTTGTGGGTGTGCAACAGCTATACTCCAGAGGACTGTTGGAGAACCTGAATGGGGCTCCCTTAACGGGGCGCTGCCTTCACTGCTGCTGAAATCTCTCCCGGAGCTGCTGAATCTGCTGCGGAAACCGGGCCATCTTGGGTGACTGTTACAAGAAACGTATACATCCAGGGATACTGCAAACAGGTCACCCAGGGACCAGCCAGGAACCCAGGAACACTGGAGCTCAAACCAAGAATGCGTGGACCCAGACGAGCCCTGCACCTCCTCACGGAAAGGCCAGATTTCGCTTGTTAAAAGCGTGGTTTGTATTCCAGGTGGGAGAGTTGAAAGCGCACAGGAGAAGTCTCTGCGCAGCAGAGTCTGCGCCCCTCTCCTTGGGGCCAGCCCGCGCTCCACAAAGTCCAAGGCTGTTGGCACCAGCGTGACCTGAGTGTGGGAAGAGGTCCCGCAGGCTGCTAGCAGAAGGGAACCCAAAAAAACTACCCCATAACTGATCGGGTCACGAAAAGACAGCCTCGGTTTTGGGAGAGTTACACGCAAAGCTGGAGGAGGAAGGGAGCCCGCGCATCTCTTTGGAGAGGTTCATTTTTCCCTCTCATTATTAAATCTAGGCTTGGGATTATTAAACCCAATACATAGGAGCATCCAATTGGGGTCGCTCACGGAGACTGCAGGGGAAAACCCTATTTGTGTGTCTTGAGAAGCAGAGCAGGGAGTGACAGATTCGGAAACCAGTTCAGGGGTAGTCCATTCCACCAAACTTGTATTAAGTGTGATAGGGAAAACAAAACCTAAATGCTGGCTAGAGAGGACTTGTAGCCGAAGAGGTCACTCCAGAAACACTGCCACCCAGAGGCTGATTCACAAACTGACTCTTCTGTAAACACAAATAAAGACAGAAATACTGCCGGCTTTTAAATCAGGACTGGTGTATGACGCAGAGGAGTAGTGAATCGCAGGAAACTTCCATACTTTCCTGAATAGCTGACAAGACTAAGGCGCACCAATCAGAAAAGGAGAAGAAGTGAATGACCCTCACTACAGCACATTTTTCTTTCTTTTTTTAAATTTTTTTAAATATTTCTTTCTTTTTCTTTTTTTCCTTTAAGAAACAATTTTTTGTCTTTTTTCCTCACTTGATTTTACCTTTTTAATTATTGTATCTTTATTTTTAATCAGTATTATTACTACTACTATTTTTTTTCTTTTTCTAAGAGTCATTTTATTTTATCTTTATATTATTTTGAGATTAGTGTTCTTCATTCTATTTTCAGATTTCCTATAGCATCATTT
>PVJC01017614.1:0-32284 GCA_004026665.1 Murina feae | reverse complement strand
GCTGCCAAGCAGGCCACCGACTCCCTGCCACCTCTTTCCTGCTCCCTGATGCCCCACAAAGGGCCTGGGAAGCCCACCAAGCAGGCCACCGACCCCCTGCCACCTCTTACCTGCTCCCCGATGCTCCTCCAAGGGCCTGGACAGCTGCCAAGCAGGCCACTGACCCCCTGCCACCTCTTTCCTGCTCCCCGATGCCCCTCCAAGGGCCTGGACAGCTGCCAAGCAGGCCACCGACCCCCTGCCACCTCTTTCCCGCTCCCCGGTGCCCCGCAAAGGGCCTGGGAAGCCCACCAAGAAGGCCACCGACCCCCTGCCGCTTCTTTCTTACTCACAGGTCCCGGGTCCTGTGCTGTTCCGCCCTGCAGCCGCTCTGTGCACTCGGGAGGTCCCTCAGCCCGGCCTGTGCCCTCTCTCAGTCTGGGACCCCTCGGGGGATGTCCACCTGCTGGCGTGCTTGACCAGCCTGGATGAGGGGCTTTCAGGCTGCCCACAGCTCCCATTGACCCAACGTCCCAGCAAGGCTGGCTGGACGCAGGTTTCTGGGATTTATTTCCTATAATTGATGCTGTTCCTTTAAGTCCTGGGGTTTATCTTCTACAATTGATACACTGTTCCTTTAAGGCAGCCTACTAACTACTAAGGAAGCCTCCTCTGTCTCACCTCGCAGCGTCTATAATGAAACAATTGTTACTGTTACTGGTTAGGCCCCGGCTGCTCTTTCCTTCAGCTCCGGAGGATTCTATGATTGTTATATTGTTTCAAACCTGTGTTTCGCTAGAGCCAGTTTAAGTGGAGCGGGCGCAGCTTCACTTTCGCTCCTGCCGCAATGGAAACTGCCGTTTACTCAGGTCCGTGAGTGGCGGCCTCCATGTTGGCTGGGCTAATTTGCATACAGCTGCTCTGATTGGCTGGTGGGCGTGGCTTACCCTATCTCGGAGAAATGGTTAATTTTACTATTTCACTTTTATTAGTTTAGATATTCTGTATATAACATCTTTATCCATTCATCCATCGAGAGACACCTAGGTCACTTTCATATCTTGTTTATTGTAAACAATGCTGCATGAACATGAGGATGCTGGTATCTTTTCAAGTTAGCCTTTTCATTTCTTTCAGGTAAATAATTAGAAGTGGAATTGCTGAGTCATATGGCAATTCCATTTTTAATTTTTTGAAGAACCTCCATACTGTTTTCCATAGTGGCTGCACCAATTTACATTCCCACCAACAATGCAGGAGGGTTCTCATTTCTTCACATTCTCTCCAACACTTGTTATTTCTTGTCTTTTTTATAATGGCCAGTCTAACAGGAAAGAGGTGCTTTCTTAGTGTGATTTTGACTTGCATTTCCCTGATAGTAATGATACTGAGCACTTTTTCATGGATCTTTTGGGCATCTGTCTCTTTTGGAAAAACATCTATTCAGATTATCTGCACATTCTTTTAATCCCACTATTTGTGTTTTGTTTGTTGATTTTTTTGTTTTGCTATTAAGTTACAGATTAATCATATTACACAACAGAATGTTTCTATATGTTGAGTTAGATATAAAGCTCATATTTATTAGATAACTGTCACTACACCCTCAATCTCACATTAGGAAGACTTAGACCTATATTTATGGCTAATATTGAAGTTATTTCAATGCCAAGTTAGCAGTTGATAAATTATGCATTATTTAATTTTCTTTTTACAGATTTTACAAATAAATTACATGCCTCACCTATCTATCTATCTATCTATCTATCTATCTATCTATCTATCTATATGTCTGTCTATCTATATCTATCTATCTCTGTGTGTGTGTACATAAACACAGAGACATGCAAATACATATATATGAATACTAGGGACCTGGTGCACAAAAATCTGTGCACTCGGAGGGGTCCCTCAGCCCTGCCTGTGCCTTCTCACAGTCTGGGACCCCTTGGGGGATGTCCACCTGCTGGCATGCCTGTCCAGCCTGGGTGAGGGGCTGAGGGCCATTTGTAGGCTCCCCACAGCCCATTCAGGGTTAAGGTCCCTACTGGGGTGCCTATCCAGCCTGAGTGAGGGGCTGAGGGCCATTTTCAGGCTGCCCACAGCTCCCACTGACCCAACGTCCCAGTGAGGCTGGCTGGAATCATGTTTCTGGGGCTTATTTATCTTCTATAATTGAAACTTTGTTACTTTGAGTGGAGGCCTAGTCAGGCAGGAAGCCTCCTATTTGCTTCAGCTCCATGGCTTCTATAATTGAAACTATGTTTTCTTGAGTAGAGGCCCAGCTGGCCTAGGCAGACAGTTTACTCCTGGTGCAACAGAAGCCTCTTATTTGCTCTAGCTCCATGGCTTCTATAATTGAAGCTATGTTGCTTTGAGCAGAGGCCTGGCCAGCCTAGGCAGGCAGTTGCAATGGAAGCCTTCTCTCCAGCTCCGTGGCTGCCAGCCTTCATCTTGGCTGGGTTAATTTGTATACAGCCATTCTAATTGGCTGTTGGGCGTGGCTTGGCTGTTGGGTGTGTCTTAAGTGTGTCAGAGTGATGGTAAATGTGCATATTAGATTGGTGGGCTTTTATTAGATTAGATGTTGTTTATCATGTTATAAAGCATTAACTTATGGATTGAGTTCATAAATAATTCTTTTCCAGTATGCATCCTATCTCCTCAGTAGCTAAACAGACAAAATCAATTTGCTGAAATAAATTGTCCATTAAGGATACCTCTTTACTTAATTTACATGCTTCCAGTATTATCATGAGTTCTCTATCAAGTATGTATGGTTTTTAGTTGTAACTATAAGCACCAGGCAGTTGTGCTAACTTGGTGTGTAATATATTTCAGCTCATTGTTCTGCTACTCACTCCTTGCCTCGCATGTTTATAGACTCACCTTGATGCCTGAGCAGAGCACTTTTATTCTCAAGCATGGTTCTAATTCTCTCTCCAAAGCTACAGATAATTTTTGTAATATATGCAGCCTAATTTAATCTGTCCCAAACAAAACTACATGTAAACCTTATCTCTCTCAGGATAATTACAGTACATTGGAAAAACTAGAATAGATATTGCTTATAAAGAATATGAAATAAGAGCACTTGAGCAGTAATTATTAATTTGGGAATTGGTAAAAAATAATTTAAAAAGCAATTTGGCTTTACAAAGTACGTAAAGTTGACAAGCACATCCCAGCAACCCAACAACTTCACTCTTAGCTATAAAGACACCTCGATCCTGGGAAAACCCCTCTGGGTGCACCAGGAAACAACTCTGTGGTGCAGATGCATGGCTGTAAAAGGAGAAAACTAGAAACAGCTCAAATGTTCAACAACAAGAAAATGAACAAATAGTACAGTCACAAAATAAAATGTATGCAATGAGATGTGAACAATCCATATGATGGAATTTTATATATTCATATAATGAGTTGGAGTGGAATGAAGAACATACAGATGCACACACATCTGTACAGATAAATCTCAAAGCTCCAATGTTGACTTAAGAAAGCATTTACCACATACGTGTTGCCTTTCCATTCTTCCAAAAACAAAAAACATCAAACCTGAACAATACATGCTGGACAAAAGCAGGTTGACAGCTGCAAGTGCATGAAGCACAGTTTATTCTTACATTTATTTTTAGTTATTAACTAGGGGCCCAGTGCACAAAAATCTGTGCACTCGGGAGGGTCCCTCAGCCCGGTCTGTGCCCTCTCACAGTCTGGGACCCCTCAGGGGATGTCCACCTGCTGGCATGCCTGGCCAAGCCCCCCAGTGGGACCCTTACCCCATAGGGGTGTGGCTAGCCTGGGTGAGGGGCTGAGGGTCATTTTCAGGCTTCCCACAGTCCCTTCAAGGTTCGGATCCCTACTGGGGTACCTGGCCAGCCTGGGTGAGGGGCTGAGGGCCATTTTTAGGCTTCCCACAGTCCCTTCAAGGTTTGGGTTTCTACTGGGATCCCTGGCCAGCCTGGGTGAGGGGCTAAGGGCCATTTTTAGGCTTCCCACAGTCCCTTCAAAGTTCGGATCCCTACTGGGGTACCTGGCCAGCCTGGGTGAGGGGCTGAGGGCCATTTTTAGGCTTTCCACAGTCCCTTCAGGGTTCAGGTCCCTACTGGAATGACTGGTCAGCCTCGGTGAGGGGCTGAGGGCTGTTTTCAAGCTGCCCACAGCTCCCATTGACCCAATGTCCCAGCGAGACTGGCTGGAATCAGGTTTCTGGGGTTTATTTATATTCTATAATTAAAACTTTGTTGCTTTGAGTGGAGGCCTAGCCAGGGAACAGAAGCCTCCTGTTTGCTTCAGCTCCATGGCTTCTATAATTGAAACTATGTTGCCTTGAGTAGAGGCCCAGCTGGCAAGTCAGGCAGTTTCCTCCAAATAGAAGCCTCCTATTTGCTCTAGCTCCATGGCTGCAGGCCTCTATCTTAGCTGGGTTAATTTGCATACAGTTGCTCTGATTGGCTGGTGTGCGTGGCTTGGCTGGTGGGTGTGGCTTAGGTGTCTTGGAGTGATGATTAATTTGCATATTATTCTTTTATTAGATTAGATTATTGTATCATTTTCCATACAAACAACTGTAAACCTACTTTGCTGCACCCCATATACTATATGTAGGGGCTGCCCTACATTTCTGACGAACTGATAAAGAAAACCAAATGAATGATTTCACAAAGTCTGAGACAGTAATTACTCTGAGAGGAGAGGACGATTGACAGAGCTTATGGAGGATTTCAGAAGTATGGTAGTGTTTATATTGATGTTGGTTGTATGCATATTGTTCTACACTGTACATGCATGTCACATACACTCTCTCTATAAGTTGTATTTTCCAGTGGGGGGAAAATGCACAAGATAAACACTGTTCTACCTAGCGTTGCTTTGGATATTCTGGGAAAGGAACAATTAAAAATGTAGTTTTTTTCTGATTTTCTATCACTTAACACTACTCATTTGTAGAAGCTATAAAAATACCCAATAAATGCTCAGGAAACCTCAGTAGACCTTTCACTAAAAGGCCTGTGAATAACCCCAAACAGGTCCTATTGCCATGTGGTGCCTTCAGGCTTTCAGCTTCTGAGACTCACAAGTCCCAGAGACAGTGGCCTGAGTAACAACATTACCTGCATTTAGCAGTAATGGTGTGAGCTTTCATTTTAACCTATGCTTTTTCCATCCAGCACAACCCACCTATCACAGAAATCGGTTCATGATTACGTGATGGAAATACCATGCAGCGTGACTCTGATAGCTCTTGTAGGTTTATTAAATAATGAACATCTTGCTGTATGTCCATCGTGACTCTGCCTTCCGAAGCTCTGTCCCTCTCTGGAAAGGACTTCCTTGGAGAGGATTCCAATCCAGACTTCACTCTTCAAATTCCAAAAATGTATACTATTTCCTCCACTCTTCAAATTCTGAAAATGTATACTAAAAGGGCTCTTTTTCTAAAAGGCATGATCTAGACAGAGTTCAGATACAGCACTGCTATGATAGATTTTATGCATTTGTAAGTACTTTATACATTCAAATGATGTTGAGTTATACTTCATCCAATTTTGTGGTAGGAGTTCTAAAAGCCATAATTTAAAAAATTTACAAGTCAGGATTAGTCTTTCTGTCACATTGAAACATTATCTATAATTATAAAAGGGTAATATGCTAATTAGACCAGAGTTTTCTGGACGCCCTTCCTGATGAAGCCAGGGCTGGAAGGAAGCCAGCCCGGGTCCTGGGTGCCTATGGCGGCTGGGGGGAAACCAGCCCAGGTCCCAGGTGCTGGTGGGAAGCCAGTGCCAGCAGCGGGGGAAAGAAGGCCTACTCTTGCATGAATTTTCATTCATTGGGCCTTCAGTATCAAATAAAGTTAAACATGCTAAATATGTTTGGTCGATATTAAAAGACATTGCTTTCTCTCAGGATTGTTTTAGTGCAGCGGTTCTCCACCTGTGGGTCACAACCCTTTGGCGGTTGAATAACCCTTTCACGGGGTCACCTAAGACCATCCTGCGTATCAGATATTTACATTACGATTCATAACAGTAGCAGCATTATAGTTATGAAGTAGCAATGAAAATGTTTTTATGGTTGGGTCACAACATGAGGAACTGTATTTATAGGGCTATAAGGTTGAGAACCACTGTTTTAGTGGCTTAATTCCAGTAAAATAGAATAATTAGACAGACATTATATTCACCCTACAATTCCCAAAGCCTTTTTCCTGCCTGTTAGCCAGATAATGACTATTAATAACAATAACTGATCCATTTTGAGTGCCCACACATCTTCACACCTTACATTTTTCTTTTTAATTTTGCTCCAGATGGAAGGTGAACCTCGTCAGGCACTGTTTCTTTGCTCTAAAGAGCACTAATTAGCTTTTGGTGAACCTGACTGCAAATAAAACAAAGCAATTCCATAGTAACAGGGAGGCTTACACATTTTTTTCCCTCTTTTTTTTTTAGCTTTATGAACTGAAGAGTAGTCTTTTTTTATTGTTAATCCTCACCCAAGGATATTTTCCCATTGCTTTTCAGTTAACAGAGGAAAGGAGGAGCCACCCAGCCACAGAGCCACCCACCGGTGTTGTGGCCAAAGCTCTATCCAGTTAACAGCACAGGCCAGGCAGTAAGTGCAGCCTGTCCAACAAATGTAGCCAAAGTTTGGTGGTTCTGTTTGTTTTTGTGGACATGTCTTCAGTGCTTAAGGTCCTTACAAAAGGTCTTTGGTTACACTATAGACATGGCGGGATTGCCAGGCAGTAATTGGAAACCATGTAAGCAGGTGGAATATCAATGAAGGTTGAATGAACAATATTTAAGTCTTACTAGTATATGAGGAGTGCATACAATGTGCTGGGGTCTGTGTGGGGTTCTGGAAACAGGGTGGAGTCTGTGCATATCCTATACCATACCTTTGCTAGTGTAAATATTATACAAAATTGTAGGAACTCTCAGAGGAGGTGACAAAGGAGCTCCTCTGGTCAGAGAAACCAGAAGAGACCTCACTGGGGATGAATAGCTCAGGGATTAGCAGATCAAACACAGGCTAAGGTGGCAGAAGAGACTTTGGAAAAGGGAGCTATGTGCACACATGTGTGCAGAGAAAGAACGTGCTTGGTTCCAGGGGCTGGGCAGACTCTTCTGTGGCTAGAACCCAAGGGTGATGCTTGTGTGCAGGGAGTTAGCCTGGAGAGGGGACGGGAGCCAGGCAGTCAAGTCCTTGGTGTTGGTGGCCATAATGCTTCTCTTGGGGGAAAACACTCATTCTCAGGTGGACTAACAGAAATTCAAGCCAAAGGAAAATGAAATATGTACCATTGTGTGTCCAGCACACTCTGTTGTGGGAAAAAGAAATGTTGGCAAATACCTTTGTCCGTGATAACTTGCATACTAGTACCATCCACCTTCTCTCCACATGTGGATCCCAACGTTCAAACTAATATTCTAAATTAATTAGTTAAACTAATAAATCAGTGTTCAAATATCAGTTTACTGGGAGGCAGGGGGTGGCCATCAGTAAGTTTGCCTCGCCTCACTAAATTTCTGTTTCCTCATCTGCCAACCTGACATGGACACGTCTCCTTCGGAGAGCTGTAGCAGCCCAGCCCTCAGTGCACAGCTGGCACATGGGCAGTTATTCTTTCAACAGTTTCCTCTAAGCCTCCCTCAACTAACTCCTGCTTGTGCCATGGACAGGATATGTGAGACAAGGGTCACTTAGTATCCAATCAGATATGGGAAAGGTCCAGCCAGAGCCAACAGCCAGCCAGCCGTCCCTACCATCCCAGCCTCTTCTTCAAACACTAAAGGCATCAGAGGGTTCTCTCTGCTGACAAAAAGCAAGAATATCAGGTCAGCCATCCCTGCTGCTGAGTCCACACCTCCCCTTTGCTGTCAGAAAAGGACAATACAGAAAGAATACAAAACAACTCAGCCCCCCTTTTTAGTTCTGATCTTACAATCGAAGGACCATATAAATTCTCATTCAATTAAGGACACCTTTGATCACAAAAAGAACACTACTAAAAATAAATCCAGGAGAGAACCAAGATGGCGGCATAGGTAAAAACATGTACTTGCTGCCTCTCACAACCACATCAAAACTACAACTAAAAGACAAAACATTGATCATCCAAAACCACAGGAAGACTGGATGAGCAGAAGTTCCACAACTAGAAGGAAAGAAAAAAAACAACATTGAGACTGGTAGGAGGTGCAGAGGTGTGCGCAAAACAGGCTGGCAACTAGGTGCACTGTTGTTTTTTTCAATCGGGAGGGAGACACAAGCTCCTGATCGCTCTGAACTCCAGTTCTGGGTGAGACTCTGGGCACTCAGAGTATAGGGGGAGAAACTGAACTGTCTTACATTGGGCTGTAACACAAGGGTGGCTTTCTCTCAGAGGTGCTCGCAGTGATCATTGCTCTTGTGCAGAGGTGCAGATCGTGGATTGCGGAGACATGGTGCAGGGCTGACTGGCAGCCATTGCTGTTTGCTCCACCCTAGAGATTCCCTGAGACTCCACTCCACCCAATTTACAACCCCACCCAAGTTGTGCACAGCGGCTTTTGCACATGAGTGGCCCGTCCTTTCGCAGCATAAAACCTAACAAACTTCGGCTGAGCCAGAAAGCCCCAAAGTTTCCAAAAGAAGGCCCAAGACTCAGCAACAGCAACTGGCCTTGCTTCACAGCTGGGCCTCATCTGGGCACCTCCAAACCCCAAACAAAGAGAAGGAATCTGCATATATCTATGTAGCTCCTGTTGGGTGGCCTCAGGCAGTGGCGGACTTAGCACATCCTTGGAAATCCAAGAGCCAGTGTACTCAGTGGTCAAAGTGAGACCATCCAGATTACAACTCTTCACATCCATAAGAGACACACTAAGGGGGCAGACTTAGTGAACACCAAAGCTCCAATGAAGCAAGTCCTGCCCCATAAGGGTGTTTCCAGCACAGCACTTCTCCCACCATAGACACAACTGGTTCTCACAGCCAATTGGCTTGGAGGTCAATTTCTCCCAATGATACCAACAGCAATCAAGGCTTAACTACAACAGGACTGTGCACCCAGCCTACAAAGGGATGCACCAAGAGTGTCCACGTTAGGTGGTTGGGGAGACTGAGCCACTGGACCCTATAGGACCTACCACATGAGGACACTCTATCAACACAGGGAAGCAGCCAAAATTCGGAGACAAAGAAACAAGTCACAAATGAAAGAAATAGATGAAAGCAAAATACTGGATATAGAGTTCAAAACCACAGATATAAGGTTACTCAAGAATCTTCTAGAAACCGCCAAGAAATTTAGTGAGACCCTCAAGGATATGAAAAAGGTCCAATCAGAAATTAAGCATACACTAACTGAAATAAAGAATAATATGCAGAGATTCAACAGCAGACTAGAGGATCCTAAGAATCAAAGCAAAGATTTGAAGCAAAAAACACCCAACTGGAAAAGAAAAAAGAATTCAAAAATATGAAGATAGTGTAAAGAGCTTCTGGGACAACTTCAAGTGTACCAACATCCAAATTATGGGGGTGCCAGAAGAAGAGAGAGAGCAAGATATTAAAAACCTATTTGAAGAAATAATGACAGAAAACATCCCCTACCTGGTGAAAGAAATAGACTTACAAGTCCAGGAAATGCAGAGAACCCCAAACAAGAAGAATCCAAAGAGGACCACACTAAGACACATCATAATTAAAATGCCAAGAGCAAAAGACAAAGAAAGAATCTTAAAAGCAGCAAGAGAAAAACAAGGGAGTACCAGTACTACTGTCAGCTGATTTCTCAATAGAAACTATGCAGGCCAGAAGGGAGTGGCAAGAAATACTCAAAGTGATGAATAGCAAGAACCTACAACCAAGATTACTCTACCCAGCAAAGCTTTCATTTAGAATTGAACGTCAGATAAAGAGCTTCACAGACAAGAAAAAGCTAAAGGAGTTCATCACCACCAAACCAGTATTATGTGAAATGTTGAAGGGTATTCTTTAAGAAGAGGAGGAAGAAGAAGAAGGTAAAGATAAAAATTATGAACAATAAAGTGACAACATATACATATCTATCAACAAGTGAATCTAAAAATCAAGTCAATAAAAAATCTGATGAACAGAATAAACTGGTGAATAGAATAGAATCAGGGGCATAGAAAAGGAGTGGACTGACAATTCTCAGGGGGAAGAGGGTGTGGGGAGTGTTGTAAGAGATTGAACAAAAACCTAACACCTATGGACAAGGACAGTGGGGAGGAGTAAGGGCATGGGGTGAGGTGGGAACTGTGTGGAGGAGAGCAATGGGGGGGGAAAAGAGGAACAACTGTAATAATCTGAACAATAAAGATTTATTAATAAGTAAATAAATAAATCAGGACATGTCCAGCCTGTGTGGCTTAGTGGTTGAGCATCAATCAACCCAGGACTTAGAGGCCACAGTTCAATTCCTGGTCAGGGCACAGACCTCAGTTGAGGGCTGGATCTCCAGTGGGGAGTGTGCAGGAGATAGCCAATAGATGATTCTATCTCATCACTGATGTTTCTATCTCTTTACCCCTCTCTCTTCCTCCCTCTGAAATAAATAAAACTTATTAAAAAATAAGTCCAGGAAACAGAGGAAAACTATCACTCCATTAATAATACAAATCACACATATAAAAAGAAGTGGTTGTGAGATTCGCCTTGTGTTGTCAATTGTGGCCAAGAGAGTGGAGAAGTGGTTATTAAAATGCCAGTGATGTCTTGCTTTCCAGGTTTTGCCCCAAGTGTCATTAATAATTAGGGAACACAAAAATCAAAACATACCAGGCAGGTGCAAATCTGAGGATAGTTTCTACTCTGGTTTTATACTTCCATCAGTCTGACCTAAAAGAATACATTTTACCTTACCATATGGTTGACTCTGGTGTCAAATAAGTGTTAGGAATCATCAGGCCCTAACCTCAGATGTTAGTGAATATGGTTAAGGTTACTGTCCTTTGACACTTTTTTAAAAACAATAATAATTTTCATTTTATGTTCATCTGCAGGACATTTATTTCTTTAAAATGTGGAATTAATTTTATATTTGATTTTTTTCAAATATGATGTTAAATAGCAATTTCCTCATGCAACAAGTATACTAAGCACTATGGCAGATGCTGTGTTAATATGGGATGAGCAAAAGATTCAGTCCAGACTCTGAGGGAAACTCTTGCTTCCTGGGGCAAGCAGAGAAGTGTCTGCCATCACAGCACACATTAAAACTGTGATTGAGAAACTATGAGAGCTCTGAGCTCTAACTCAGCCTCGTAGTTATCAGCACAATATGGTGTCTATGATCCAAATAAGATTTAGTTCTCAAAAATAGAGTGGGTGAAGATGATATTGAGAGCAACAGGAGAAGCATGTGTGCACGTATAGAAAGAGCATGAGATTTACAGGATTTCTTAAGAGAAAAAAAGCCACGGGTTTGGGGGATGCTGAGATTAGGGGCTACCCATCCAGCTGGATGAAGAGGGAGGACCCTGAGCCCTAACCAACTTTTTGCCCAGATACCCTCATGTGACCAGCCTACAGTTTCAGAGGATAATCACATTTCTTGCGTAGTGTCTCTGAAACTCTACCATGCAAATGATAGGAAGTATTACAGAAATTGGAAAAAGGTATAATCAAAGCATCAATCAAACACAACTTGCAAAACACCTGGAAAGGAACTGTCTAATTTAATTGACAATGTTCTGCATGAATTAATGAAAACAGAGGTTCTGCCTAGAAGCCTTAATTAATATGTATGATCTGGAAAAGTGTTTGCATTCTAAAAAGTTTGTCTATTGTGAAACACCATCATTAAGGCACAGTGGCCCACTTTATGTCTAAATACACAAACATCCATTTGTTCCCTGAATACATTACACTCTATAGAATAAATACCATGCTATAATACAGAACATACATTGCAATTACCCTTTTCTCTTTCAAAAATCACATACGACCCCCCATGGATAAATAGCACTTACTAAGTTCTACAAAGACATTTGGCATGGGACAGACCAAGTAGGTCAGTGTCTCCTTGACCTCTTCTGAGTTTCAGTTTTCCTATTCATAAAATGAGCATTTCAATGTAATAATTATTTACTTTTCTTCTACTTTCAAAAATCTAAACTACAGGGGTTTAAATGAAGAAGAAATAACATTGATCTGTATATATAAATCTATGGGGAAACATTAGAATTTTTATTTCATGCAAAGGTAAATGTGTATGTGTAAGTATATATCCTATCTAATAACAGGGCAATATGCAAATTGACCCTAACCGCAGAACCACTGGGAATGACTGGTCACTATGACACACACTCACTAACGGGGAACATGCTCAATGCAGGAGCTGCCCCTGGTGGTCAGTGCACTCCCACAGGGGAAGCTCTGCTCAGTCACAAACCCAGGGAGTGGGACTAAGCCAGCAGGTGGACATCTCCTAAGGGGTCCCAGATTGTGAGAGGGCACAGTCCAGGCTGAGGGACCCCCGGGAGTGCACAAATTTTTATGCACCGGGCCTCTAGTGTGTGTGTGTGTGTGTATTTACTATATATATGATCTAATAAAAGAGTAATATGCAAATTAACCCTCACTCCATTACACCTAAGCCACGCCCACTAGCCTATCAGAGCCATGATATGCAAATTACCCAGCTAAGATGGTAGCCGGCAGCCATGGAGCTAGAACAAACAGGAGGCCAGCAATGGAGGAAACTGCCTGCCTAGGCTGGTTGTGGCCTTTGCTCAAGTCAACAAAGTTTCAATTATAGAAGCCACAGAGCTGAAGCAAACAGGAGGCTTCATTGCCTGCTTAGGCAGGCTGTGGCCTCTGCTCAAGGCAACAAAGTTTCAATTATAGAAGATAAATAAACCCCAGAACCTGCTTCCAGCCAGCCTCGATGGGACCTTGGGTCAATGGGAGCTGTGGCCATCCTGCAAACAGCCCTCAACCCCTCACCCAGGCTGGCCAGGCACCCCAGTAGAGATCCGAACCCTGAAGAGGCTATGGGCAGCCTGAAAATGGCCCTCAGTCCCTCACCCAGGCTGGCCACACCTCCATGGAGTAAGGGTTCCCACTGGAAGGCTTGACCAGCCTGCAAACAGCCATCAGTCCCTCACCCAGGCTGGCCAGGCATGCCAGAAGGTGGATATCCCCCGAGGGATCCCAGACTGTGAGAGGACACAGGCTGGGCTGAGGGACCCCCCTGAGTGCACAAATTTTTGTGCACCAGGCCCCTAGTGCATGCGTGTGTGTGTGTGTGTGTGTGTGTATGTGTATATATATATATATATATATATATATATATATATATATATTTAATAAATCTGAATTGAAACCCTAAATAGATATATAAGGTAAAACTGGTAATTTTGCTTTCAGATTGATATCCCATATAATAAAAGCCTAAAATGCAAATCAACCAAACAGCGGAACGAATGGTGGAACAACCGGTCACTATGATGTGTACTGACCACCGTGGGGCAGACACTCAATGCAGGAGCTTCCTCCAGACTGCAGGCTCCTGGTCAGCCAAGGTGGGTAGAGGGGGGGCCCCAACTTACCCCACAGCTCGGCCCTGATCACCGGCCAGACCTAGGGACCCTACCCTTGCATCAATGTCATGCATTGAGCCTCTAGTTTTTATATCAAACTGGAGGCCTGGTGCATAACATTTGTGCACTAGGGATGGTACCCTCAGCTCAGTCTGCACCCTCTCACCATTCAGGACACCTCATGGAATGTCTGACTGCCAGTTTAGCGGGAAGTGGGCCTAAACTGGCAGGCAAACATTCTCCAAGAGGTCCTTAGCGCTGCCACAGAGACTCCTGCCACCACTGCTGTGCTTGCCAGCTGTGAGCCTGACTTCTGGCTGAGTGGCAATCCCCCTGTGGGAGCACACTGACCATAAGGGGGCAGCTCCTGCAATGAGCCTCTGCCCCCTGATTGTCAGTGCGCATAGCGACCAGTCATTCCACTGTTGGGGTGATTTGCATATCAGGCTTTTAGTATACAGGATTTCTTAGTTTTTTAACTAACATTTATTGAGCACTTGCTATGTGCCAGCCACTATCTTAAATACTAGAAATAAAATAAGATATAAAATAATCATATCCCTTTCCCTCATAGAACTTGCATTCTACAAGGATAGGTAGATGCATAAACACAGGAGTGCATACACTATATGCTATCATGGAGAAGTAGAGTTCAGAGATTGGTGGGTGAGGAAACTGGAAGGTAGATAGTTCAAAGTATGAGCAAACTCCCTGGGGTGAAAAGTGGGGAGTGTAGGAAGAGTCGGAGTGGCAGGGCTGCAGCAGCAGGAAAGGGGAGGGTTGGGAGAGAAGGTAGACAGTAGGCAGGGACCACATCACTCAGATCGGGGAGGACACCAGGAACATGCTTCTTATCCTCAATGCAATGTGACTTCTGCCAAGAGTATTCTGAGAAGAAATTCCAGAATGCTTTTTGGCATTAAAGGTGATTACTTTGGCTCTGGAGTAGAGAAAGGACTGAGGACGCAGTAAAGCACAATGGACAGAATACTTAGAAGACTGCTAAGCTCCCTGGTGGGAGTTCATGCTGGCTTGCCAGGAGGTTAGCAGTGAGGATGAGGAAAAAGCTGAAGATTTGACATGCAGAGCAAAGGGATAAAAAGAAAAATATTCACATAAAATGATCTTCAATTTGCATGGTCCAAAACAATGTTCTCTCCCTTCTTATTCTTCTTTTCTATTTTTAATGCCATTCAGATAGAGTAGAAAAAAATTACCTTTGCATTTTTTCCCCTGGAAAGAGAAAAGGAAGGATACACACACAAATGCAAATCAGTTAACCAAAATACGGAAGCAAATAAAATTTTCACTTTAAATCCTTCCATAGAATATGGCCTCTCTCTCTCTCTCTCTCTCTCTCTCTCTCTCTCTCTCTCTCTCTCTCTCTCTCTCATATAAATAGGGGTGTATTACAGCTTCTCCTAATTACAAATCATTAAAATACTGTTTCCATCAACTACAAAACATTTTTTAAACTAATATTAAATGCTCTTGGTATTTACCTTTGCATGAAACCAAAATTCTTTCCTCCTTCTTGACTTCTCTACAGCATTTGTAACTTTAACACTTTAGTAGGTGCTGTGAGCAAAGTATCTGGCATCATTCATTTGTTTAAATAGTAACAGCATTATTGGTCAACCGCTAATTGTCCTGATACAGCCCAGCCACGTTGGGAAAATAGCCAAAGGCCCTGGCCCAGAAACCAGTCCTGCCGCCTCAAGGCGGGGAAGGCACACACGGGACATTGTTTCCTATGTCTGGGAAAGGTTTGGCATTCCATGCATTTCCCACACAATACGTGAAGGAGACGTATTTTGCTAGAGTGTTATTCAAAAATCAGTTTATGCATGAGTATGTGTAATCCATTTTTCAAGTATGATTTAAAAAACTATAAGTGAACCATATATTGAAAACTAATATGGAAACTGAGCAGTGTACCCTCCAGGGAATAAAAGAAAATGTCTCCCCCCATATATTGTGCAAGATAGCTAAATTTAGGTCTGTGAGCACTTCTGACATTTTAATATCTCAAAGTCCATCAGTTATGTCTAGACTGTTTTTCTTAAAATAATCATACTATCCTGAGTTATGCTGTGCATAGGTGGTTAATCTTTAGATTTTAATTGAAACTTAACCATATATTTTAATCCATTGTCTCACACTGATAGACATTTGATATATTTTATTTAAAGGTAGAACTAGAATCAGCTAATTTCTCCATTATAGATCTCCAGTTTTGATTTAACATCTTCCTTCAGAATATGAAAGATAAATCCTGTCACCCTGTTACCTGGACTCCTATGAGATGCTAAGATATTGTATTCAAGCCCCAGCCAATTTAGTTCAGTGAATAGAACATCAGCCTGCAGACCAAAGGGTCCCAGGTTTGATTCCTATTAAGGGCGTGTACCTTGGTTGCAGACTCCTCCCTGGCCCCGGGCCCTGGTCAGAACGCATGCAGGAGGTAATCAATTGAAGTGATTTCTCTCACATTGATGTTTCTCTCTGTCTTTCCCTCTCTCTCCCACTCTCCCTAAAAATCAATGGAAAAATATCTTCAGGTGAAGATTAACAAAAGATAAAATTGTGTTCAAGTATAAAAGGCTTACAAAGTGAGCACATGCATGGAATCACTACCAAGATCAAGACTACTACTGGCAACCCAAAAGCCCACCTTCTTCATCACCCAAAGCATTATTAGCCCGACTAGCAGTTACCATTATTTGGGCTCCCATTAACATAGAGTTATGTTGTGTATTTTTAAATATTTTATCAATATTATTGTAAAATATGTATCCATTGGTTTTCTTCCTTCAACATTAAGCTTATGAGACTCAGTCATCTTATTTGTGGCAGTAACTCATTTGTTCTCAGTGCTGTATATTATTCCATTGTGTGAATCCACCAACTTTTATATGTCCATTTTACGGTTAAATAAACTTTAGGTATTTCCAGTTTGAGATTATTAACATACTAGGGGCCCGGTGCACAAAACTTTGTGCACTCGGCGGGGGTCGGGGGGGTCCCTCATCCCGGCCTGTGCCCTCTCACAGTTTGGGACCCTGGAATCCATTGGGGCGCACAGCAAACACAGAGGGCACACCTCCGTGTGTGCTGTGTGCCCTGATTGCACCGATTTCCAGGCCTCAGCCACCTTAAATCCATCATTGGGGGGGGGGGGCTGGGCACGGATCTACTTCCAGGCCGCAGGGCAGCCTGGGCCAGACCTGCTCCTCCCGCCAGCAGCAAAAGGCCGGCTGGCTCCTTCCCCCCGCCCCCCAGGTTGCGCCTCTGGCCAGGTTATTCCTCCCCTCCTGGCTCCCCCAAGGCAGAGTTCTTCCATCTGCCTTGCAGGACCCCAGTGCCGCACACCGTTTCTCCCGGGACTGAGACCTCTGCCATCTTGGCTGGGCTAATTTTCATACAGCTGCTCTGATTGGCTGGTGGACATGGCTTACCCCATCCCGGAGAAATGATTAATTTTAATATTACGCTTTTATTAGTTAAGATATGCTATGACAATTCTTTTACATGTTTTTGGTGCATTTGTTCCTCTTGGGTGTACATAGTTAAGAAGTGAAATTGTTGGGTCAAATGGTAAGCATATGTTCACTTTTATTAGATACTGCTAAACAATTTTCCAAGCAGTTCTATGATTTTACCCCCACCAGCAGTGTATGAGGGCTCCAGTGGTTTTATATTCTCATCAACTCTTAGTACTGTCAGTCTCTTATTTTAGCATTCTGTTGCATATATAATAGTATCTCATTTGGACACTGAAGTTTTAGCTTCCATTTCCCTGAACAACAATAAGGTTGAGCACATATTGTTTGCTCACTGGCAATCTTTATGTGTGTGTGTGTGATTTTGAAAGAGTACATTTTGTTAACTGAGATATCTTTTTCCTCCCATTAAGTTGTAGGGTATCTTTATGTATTCTGGATACAAGACCCTTGCAGATATACATATTACAAATGTCCTTTCCCAGTCAATAATTAGTATATTCACTTTCTTAATATAATCCTTATATGAACAACCATTTTTAATTTAGTTTAAATCTTATATTTCAATTTTATCTATTCTCATTAGAGTTTTTCGTATTTTTATAAAGAAATTTCTGCCCACCACAAGGTAATAATCCACCAGAAATAGATTTCTATGTATGCTACAAAACAGGGACCAAGAGTCAGTTTTTATTCAAATGGATAGTCAAATAACCCAGCGCCATTATTTAAAAACCCGTCTCTTTTCCACCAGATTAGGAGTGTTAATTTTTTAAAGTATACAAGCTGAACATGTGCATGACCCATATCACTGACCAAACCATCACCATAATAAACATATCCATCATCTCCAAAAGTTTCCTCCTGCCACCCCCTTTTTTTAGTAAAAAACATTTAACTTGAGATTTACTCTCTTAACAAATTTTTCAGTGCACATACAGTATTGTTAGCTATAGGTACTGTATGTGACATCAGAACTCTAGAATCTATTTATCTTGCATTTCTTATACTTTATACCCATTGAACAATAACTCCATATTTTCTTCTCCCCCTAGCCTTTGACACCACCATTCACTCTCTGCTCCTATGAGTTCAACTATTTCAGATACTTGTTATAAGTGGAATCATACAATATTTGTCTTTCTGCTATCAGCTTATTTCACTTAACATAATGTCCTCCAGGTTCATCAATGTTATCACGTGTGGCAAAATGTCCTTCTTATTTAAGGCTCAATATTATTCCATGTATGCACCACATTTTCTTTACCTGTCAATGGACATTTAGGTTGCTTCCACTTATTAGCTATTGTGAATAACATTACAATGAATATTGGGAGCTGGAATATCTCTTTGGGATCCTAATTTTAACTTTTAGGGAATATATAAAATTTGGGGGATAGCTATATATGGGGTAATTCTTTTTAATTTTTTGAGAAAAGGCATACTGTTTTTCATAGTGTCTATACCATTATACTTTCCCATCAGTGGTGCACAGGGTTCCAACCTCTCTACATCCTCACTAACACATCATTTACATGCATAATATAACTCTCCATGCTTCTAACCTTTACTGTTTGCTTATCTTTAAGTTGGGTGTCTTATAAGTAAATTATAGATATGTGTGTGTGTGTTGTCCACTGATAACCTATGTCTTTTAATTGGAGTATTTAACATAGACATATCAATATATTTGGATTTAAATCTACCATGATATAGTTATTTTATAGGTTCTTTGTTTCTTTTTACTCTTTTATTGTTTTATTTGGAAATAACCATATATTTTTATACTAGAGGCCTGATGCATGAAATTCATGCAAGAGGCTCAGCCCTCACAGCCCCAGCTGCCTCAGGCCCTGGCAGCTCCAACTTCGTCAAGAATGTCAATCCAGAAGATCCTCCAGATGGTCGTTCACCATCTGGTCTAATTAGCATATTATCTCTTTACTATATAGGATCCTAGTTTTCTCCTTGATTATCTTGCTTATTTATTATTCTTTTAATGATATCTTTGAGATTAAAATGTGCTTCCTTATGTTCTGGTTTTCAACTTTACCTACTTGAGGTTTTTTTCTGTGATTAGTTGAAAACAATTCAGAAGTATGTGAGTTTATCACATTTCTATCCCCAGAAACCTCATCTTGATTCTGATTTCAGCTAGAAAGGTGTTTTGTGTTTTTTTTTTTTCTCATGCTCTTCCTATCCCTTCGGTTGTCAGTCACCTCCATATGTTTTCACACACCTCTTCCTCTTATTCTTACAGTAACAAGATCAGTTCAGTTCCTGGTGTTTTCCATCTCAGTGATCAGAAAGTTGCTTTCCCCCCTGTCTCTCCCACTCATTTCACATCTCCTACCCTCTCCTTGGCTCTGAAATGGGATCTTGTGAAGATCAAATGTGAAAATGCATCAATAGGGATTAAATTTGATACAAAGATAATAAATGTGATTTTTTTACTTATTTTTACCATATCCGCACTATATAACAAAGCACTCACTTGAGACTCTCCAGCTCCCTGCTGTGGCTCAGGCAGGTGCAGGCTTATTTAACAAGCTGGGGAGACAGACTTGTTGGAAGCGTATTACAGGGCTGAGGTGCTGCCTGAGGACACTTCAGTTCTATCAGTTCCTGGGCTTCAAACATATCTAGGCATGTCTGGCAGCCTGAGGTCTGTAAGCAGAAACCTGAACATTCTTTTCAGGAAAATGCATCCTACGTGAGAAGTAGCCTGGCACAGGATCTTTATCCAACTCAAAGCTTCCGTTCTTGGTGAGGAGCAAGGATTTTGACTCTCATTTGCAGGTAGTGATTCAAATCTTCTTCATCCTGACCCTGCAAGGTTCTGTCCCTAGAAAAGCAAAGGGTTTAAGTAAAAACAATTCCTCTCATAAGGGCACTGCAATTTAAAGACAAAAGAACAAGGTGGAAGAGTTGAAGGAGAGGGATGAAGAAGAGGAAGCAGTGCTATTCAATTACCTAGCAATTTAACAAATGCATGCACCTATAGAGAAGGAACAGGCAACATCAGATGTCACATCCCATACTCAAAATCTCCCTTCCTACGACCTAGCTGTCTCATATCAGTCTTTCTCGTTGTTAGAAAGCAAGCTTTTTGACTCAAAACTCTACATGTTTTACTCCCTTGTTGAATATGCATATATGACTCACCATTTTCTGCCAAATCATTTTCCACTTATTTAGCATATAATAGAATATGCATCGTAATCTGTCCCAGACAATATTTTAACTCATAAAATCAGTATGATATTGAGAAAGATGGGAAACGTGACATAATACTAAGCATAAGAATTGTAAATATTTTACCCTATAACATATTAGAATTTGATAAAATATATTTCAACTTCTAGAGCCTAAATGCCTTTCTTGGACTTTGTTTATGTGTGTGTGTGTTTTGTGTGTTTTGTTTTTTGTTTATGGTTTTGAATTCAAAATTGATATGCTGACATAGCAAACCACACATTTAGTTACAAATTTTGCAGCATTCAATTCATAGAAGACTTTGGCAAAATAATACTAGCATGATTGTTGTTCATTTTTCATCCTTGACACAGTTTGTTCTGAAAGTGACCTTTATACATTGCAGTTTTTACCAGGAGATGCAAAATTGCTTCCACCTTGGGCAAAGCCCACTGAATCTTATTATGATGATGACATGATAAAGGACTGAGAGTTAAAATGTCCTTTATCTTTGTCACTTTATTTTCCTCCTCAAGTTAATATCTCTATTTTTAGAAGAATGTACTGTTCTTGTTTTGTTTGCTTTTCTAAAATAGGATCATTGCTGTTATTATTTTAAGTATATGAAGTCCTCAAAGTACAATAGGTTTTCCTAATGTATGGGAGAAAAAATAATTCTTCCTCTACCGTACTAGTTTTTTAGTGTGATCTCTATGCCCCACCAATAAGAGACAGATTAATAGGTGCAAACAAACAAGTTTAAGGACATGCATGTGTTCTTTATGAAAGGGACATATTCAGGAAACTGAGTCACTCCCTGAGATGGCCTTTATGGGAGAAACAAACTTTCCTCTACCATCCTATGTTCCTTCAGCTGGTCTAATAATTAAATCAACTTGAAGAGATGAACAAGAGAAAATAACCAAATTTAATTCTACACATACATGTGGGACCCCAAATGTGAGAGAGTCAGTATGAAAGGCTCCAAAACAGAAAGGTAAAATGAGGCATATATAGCATTCTGAGCTGAAGATGAGGTAAGGGACCTTGGGGCTTCTGAGGGGAGAAATGTCATTGCAGGATGACAAAGTGAGTGTTTTTGAAATGGATATGTCAAAAAAGTTATCTCTGATAATCTTCTACAATGGGCAAGATACATAATTTAAATTCTTCTATGTATTTAAGATGGAGCAGAAGTTTCTCTTAGTCATCAAGGTCTAGGTTGCCTTTAGCTCAAAATAATATGTATACTACAGGGGCATATCTTGGTGTGAACCCCTACAGTTTCAAGTCACCACCTTAAATACCATCCCCAGATAAGACAAAAAATAAATGTAGAGTGATGGGAGAGCCAGCGATGGAGGCTATTTAAAAAAACAGTAGTCAGAAAAACCAAGATGGCAGCATAGGTAAACATCTGAAATTGCTACCTTGCACAACCACTTCAAAACTACAAGGAAGAGAAAGGGTGGACACCACCCAGAAACAAAGGAAGGCTGGCTGAGTGGAAATTCTACTAGAAGTTGAGGGAGAAGCACACTGAGACTCAGAGGAGCTGCGGAAGTGAAGTGCCCAGGTACAGTGGCGCGGGCAGAGAGGGCTGGCAACTGAGGATGAAATTGCCTTTTTCAATCTGGAGAGAGTCACAAGCTCCCAGCGGCTCTGAACTCCAGTTCTGGGTGAGTTTCTGGGGATCCAGACTCATACGGGGAAAGGCTGGACTATCTGGCAGTGGGAGGAGCTCCAGAGTGGCTTTCTCTCAGCAGTGTTTGCAGTGATTACCTCGGGACATTGAGACCCGGTGCCTCTTAGGGCAGGGCTGAGGTTCAGCAATAACTGTTTGCTCCGCCCTGTTGATTCCCCGATACCCCATCCCACCCAAGCTTCACGTGGAGACTTTTGCATATAAAAGGTTGAGTAGCCTCAGGCAAAAGCTAAATTAGCACCTCCTTAGAGATCCAAGAGCCAGTGTACCCAGTGGTCGGAGTGGCACCATCCAGATTACAACTCCTCAGATCCATAAGGGACACACTCAGGGGCAGACTCATTGAGCACCAAAGTCCCACTGAAGCAAGTCGCCCATAAGGGTGTCACCAGCACAGAAGTTCTCCCACTGTAGACACAGCTGATTCTCACAGCCAATTGGCCTGGAGGTCAATTCCTCCCAACGATACCAACAACAATCAAGACTTAGCTACAATAAGATTGTGCACAAAGCCCACAAAAGAGTGTACCAAGAGTGTCCATCTCAGGTAATTGGGGAGGCTGAGCCATTCGGCCCTATAGGACACCTAGCACAGAAAGCCTCTCTATCAATGCAGGGAAGTAGCCAAAATGTGGAGACAAAGAAACAGGTCACAAATGACAGAAATGGAGAAAAGCAAATGACTGGATATAGAGTTCAAAACCATGGTTATAAGGTTTTTCAAGAAATTTCTAGAAACAGCTGACAAATTTAGTGAGACCTTCGAGGATATGAAAAAGGACCAGCTAGAAATTAAGCATACACTGACTGAAATAAAGAATAATATACAGAAATCCAACTGCAGACTAGAGGATTGCAAGGATCAGATCAAAGATATGAAATACGAAGAAGCAAAAAACACCCAACCAGAAAAGCAAAAGGAAAAAAGAATCTAAAAATATGAAGATAGTGTAAGAAGCTCTGGGACAACTTCAAGAGTACCAACATCAGAATTTTAGGGGAGCCAGAAAAAGAGAGAGAGCAAGATATTGAAAACCTATTTGAAAAAATAATGACAGAAAACGTCCCCTACCTGGTGAAAGAAATAGACTTACAAGTCCAGGAAGCACAGTGAATCCCAAACAAAAGGAATCCAAGGAGGACCACACCAACACCATAATTTTAATTATGCCAGCATAATTAAAATGCCAAGGGCAAAAGACAAAGAGAGAATCCTAAAAGCAGCAAGAGAAAAGCAGTTAGTTACCTACAAGGGAGCATCCATACAACTGTCAGCTGATTTCTCAACAGAAACTTTGCAGGCCAGAAGGAAGCGGCAAGAAATATTCAAAGTGATGAATAGCAAGAACCTACAACCAGAATTACTTTATTCAGCAAAGCTATCATTCAGAATTTAAGGTCAGATAAAGAGCTTCACAGACAAGAAAAAGCTAAAGGAGTTCATCACCACTAAACCACTATTATATGAAATGCTGAAAGGCATGCTTTAGAAAGAGGGAGAATAAGAAAAAGTAAAGATAAAAATTATGAACAACAAATACATGTCTATCAACAAGAGAATCTAAAAATCAAGTGAATAAAAAATCTGATGACAGAATAAACTGGTGAATAGAATAGAATCAAGGGCATAGAAAGGGAAGGAACTGACAATTCTCAGGGGGAAAGGGGTGTTAGGGGTGTGGGAAGAGACTGGACAAAAATCGTACACTTATGGATGAGACAGTGGGGTTGGGGGTTAAGGGCAGAGGGTAGGGTGGGAACTGGAAGGAGGTGAGCTATGGGGGGGGAAAGAGGAACAACTGTAATAATCTGAACAATAAAGATTTAAAAAAAAAACAGTAGTCAGAATATGGTTATGTGGATTTAAGCCACAGCCTTCTTCATTGATAAGTTTTTAGAGATTTGGTCATCCTGCTCTCCTGGTTCAGAGAGGAAGACACCCTTACCAACAGAGATTTCCTTATAAATGCAAGTGTCCTTTACAAAAAGGTAACTTCTGTTTTCATTTCTTAAAAAATAATCTGCCTATAATAATCCCTATGTCAAAGAGACACATTTTGGGGTAGACACATTTCTATTCCTCTTCAATAATTTTCAAATCCTATCTAATAAAAGAGTAATATGCAAATTATGTGTCACTCCATGACCAAGATGGCTTCCCCGATGGCCACAAGATGGAGGCACCCATACCACATTCTATCTAATAAAAGAGTAATATGCAAATTAGGTATCACTCTGTCACAAAGATGGCCGCCCCCATGGCCACAAGATGGCCTCCCCCATAGCCACAAGATGGCGGTGTCCAATCCGGCTCAGCCTTGCCACTGAAGTGATCAGACCTGTTAGCCAGGTAGGTGGCTGGGGAGTCGGGGGGCCCAAGGAGCAGAACAGGTAATCAGAGGGGGCTAGGGGTCCCCTGCCCAGGTCATAGGCCTTCACCAGAGGCCTCAGGCATGGGAAAGGGAGGAGCCAGTGATCAGAGGGGTGTGAGGGTTCCCTAGCCAGGCATAAGTCCTGGGCAGGGGCAAGGCCAGAGATCGCAGGGGCCTGGGTACCAGTGTTGCTGGCAAAACAGGGGTCTAGGGGTCCCCTGCCCAGGCCTGTAGCCTTGGCCAGAGGCTGCCAGTGGGGCAACGGCAGAGCCAGCGATGGCAGGGGGAAGGATCAGAGCTGGTGATCGCAAAGGCCTGAGCTCTGTGAAGCTGGTGATTGGAGGGGTTTGGGGGTCCCTTGCCCAGGTCTGTATTCTTGGCCAGAGGTTACAGGCCTGGGCAGGGGTGGAGCTGGGATTGGAGGGGCAGGGGTGGAGCCAATGATCAGAGTGAACTACAGAGGAAACACCTTTTCTTACTGCTCATTGGCTAAGCTCCCTGTATGTCACTGGTAATATTCTTAGTAACTTGGGTAATAAGAATCCCTAAGGCGATCTAGGGTTTTTCCACCACACTCGTGGAGAAAAAAATGAAGGCCCACTGTTTAAGGGCTAAGAAATGTCATATCCTGCCCTAGCCAGTTTGGCTCAGTGCATAATGCCTCAGCCTGCTGACTGCAGGGTCTGGGTTCAATTCTGACCAAGGGCATGTACCTAGGTTGCAGGCTCCTCTCTGGCTGGGGCCCAGATCAGGGCATATGCAGGAGGCAACCAATCAAAGTGTTCCTCTCACTTTGATGTTTCTCTCTGTTTTTCCCTTCTCTTCCACATTCTCTAAAAAATCAATGGAAACATTTCCTCAGGTAAGGAAAAAAGAAAGAAAGAAATGTCATATCCTATGAAAGACACATCTTGAAAATGCCTAAAGAAAGTTGTCATTTCTTCATGGTGAAGGGACTAGAGTCCATGTTGATGAAAACACCTTGGTGGCTGCAGTGACTGGAAGTGGTTGCAGCAATGGGGTGATGGGGTTGGTGGCTTCCCCTGATTAGCCTGGTCACTTCCCACAAAGGGAGGCCAGACTGTGGCTTAGGCCCACCCCCCAAGGGAAACAGGGAGCGGGCCTAAGCTGTCAGTAGGACATCCCCTGAGGGCTCTCAATATGTGAGAGGGGGCAGGCTGGGCTGAGGAACCCCCTCCACCAGTGCACAAATTTAGTGCACTGGGCCCCTAGTATGACTATAAACTTTATTTTATGTTATTAATATTATAGAAAATAATGATTTTTTTTCCACCAAAGATGTTACTTTTTATAAAAAGTGTTTATCACCCTGGTCTATGTGGTTCAGTTGGTTGGGTGTCATCCTGGGTACTGAAAGGTTGTTGATTCAATTCCTGGTCAGAGCTCAAGCATGGTTTGTGGGCTCTATTCCTGATAGGGGACATGTAGGAGGCAACCAACTGGTGTTTATTTCTCACATTGATGCTTCTTTCTCTCCTTCTCCCTTCTCCTCTCTCTAAAAATCATGGTTTTTTTAAAAAAAGTGTTTATCATATTGACTAATACTAATTTTTAATTCTTTTCTTGTATCTACAAGCTCTTATTTGATAGTTTTTTTTCCTATTACATTAAACTTAATTTCATAAGAAAAAGGTTTCATCAACATTTCAACAATATTTGCTTATAAACTAAAATGCTTCTGTATAAACTAAGAATTATCTATAAAGAAATCTAGGGGGAAAAAAAGAAATCTAGGAACAAATTTCAAGGTCCATCTCTAAGTGATATGTTGGTCAAGATTTTCCTGTTTGTTTGAAAGTGAGAGAATCATAATGGAAATTAAGCCAGCAGAATGCTGAAAATGGAAGGAGAGACCAGAGGGCTAGGCAACTCCAGATCCCCAGAAAGGTACCTAAATGCCTCTCATTTTCCCTTCAGGGAACTCCTAGGGACCAAGACTAAGGACCCATCACCTCCCATTTTCTAACTCTTCAAATAGCTCTCACCCACAGACCCTTTCTCTTGCAAAAATTCCACCTTCTCCAGCCTGATCCTTATCAACACTTCTCCACCTTGAACTTCTCTCTCCTCCCACCGGGATAATCTTCCTACATCCTCCTCCCTGAAAAAGTTCCTCCTGTGATACATGAGCATGCCTAGCTGAGAACTCTGTCACAGATAAAGCAATTATTTAACCATGTAGTTATTGAGTGGCAAAATAATTACTTAAGCACATAGTTATTGAGTGTGATGTGATGACATCGAGCTGCGGCCTGGGGATAAAACAGAAAGAAAACCACAGGTGTTCAACAATTCAGAGAAACATTAATTAAATTATGAGAAACAAGGTAAAAGCAGGGCCTGCTAATTGTCCTCCAATATAATTTCTTTTGTCTTCCATGATAAATGAGTTTTTATCTGAGCAGAATAAATACTATATTTTCCAAACTCACTTTGTTTCACTGTAAAGGAGAATCTGCCCTCCTCTCCTTCCCCTTCCTGAGGGCCAGCATGTAGATGAGATGGCTCTCTAGGGTGGGGCATAGGAGGGTTATGTGCCTGGAATGTTTGAGTAACAAGATAAAAGGAGCTCTGTCCTTGGATGACCTCATGGACCAAAGGTGTTCTGCCAGCCCTGGTACTATTAGCCTCACACTATTAAACCAAAGGTACTGTAAATGAGTGTCCCTAAGCTTCCCATTTGTTTAAACCATTGCTATTTAAAGTCTCTAATGTATGGAAGAGGGGTGAATGTATATATTCATATATAATCAGTATTCATTTTCAGACTGTACTAAATCCCATGAAACATGGAAATGAGGATTAAGGAAGGTGTCATCCATTCAGTTATTTAAAAACTAGAGGCCCAATGCATGAAATTCATGCAAGGGGCTCAGCCCTCGCAGCCCCAGCTTCATTCAGGTCTTCCGGAAGGTTGTTTGACTGTCTGGTCTAATTAGCATATTACACTTTTATTATTATAGACTAGGGGCCCGGTGCACAAAATTCATGCACGGGGGGGGGGAGGGTAGGGATCCCTCAGCCCAGCCTACCCCCTCTCACAGTCTGGAACCCCTCACTGGATGTCCTATGATGGCCCCAGTCTGCCAGGCGCCTTTTGTGTGTGTGTGTGTGTGTGTGTGTGTGTGTGTGTGTCACCACTGGGGACCTGCCCCCAGCCACAACTGAGGCTTGGAGCAGTCCTCCTGTGTGAGTCTACCTGCTGGGGGCCTGCCTCAGGCACACCATCGAGGCTTGGAGCAGGCACCCCCTCTATGTTGATCTCTCAGACTCTTGCCCTCCCCTGCATGTTGTTCTCTTTTTTGAGCTGAGGCCAAGGCTGGGTGCTGCCTGCCTCCCAAGCTTGCCTATTGCCCATCTTCCTCCAGCCACCAGAAAGCAGGGAAAACCCTGCCTCATGGTCAGGCCAACCTTTTCCTGCTCCCTGATCCCCAGAAGGGACCTGGGGAGCCGCCAAGCAGGCTCTCAGCCCCCAAGAGCTTGCTTTCCCACTCCCCAGTGCCCCCCAAAGGGCCTGGGAAGCCGCCAAGCAGGCCGCCAACTCTTTCCCACTCACCAGTCCCCTACTGCCTTCCTTTCCCACTCCCCAGTGCTGTCAAGAGGTCTGGGGAGCCACCAAGCAGGACCCTGGCCCCTGCAGCCTTGCTTTCCTGCTCCCCAGTGCCTCGCAAAGAGCCTGGGCAGCTGCCAAGCAGGCCACCAACCCCTGCCACCTCTTACCCGCTCCCTAGTGCCCCTCAAAGGGCCTGGGGAGCCACCAAGCAGGCCGCCAACCCTGCCGCCTTTTTCCCACTCACTTATCCTGGGTCCTGCACTGTTCCGCCCTGCAGCCGCTCTGTGCACTCGGGAGGTCCCTCAGCCCACCCTGTGCCCTCTCACAGTCTGGGACCCCTCTGGGGATGTCCACCTGCTGGCGTGCCTGACCAGCCTGGGTGAGGGGCTGATGGCTGTCTCTAGGCTGGCCAAGCCCCCCAGGAACATCGCTCACCCCATTGGGTTGTGGCCAGTGTGGGTGACGGGCTGATTGGTGCTTTCAGGCTTTAAGGCTACCCACAGCTCCCATTGACCCAATGTCCCAGCAAGGCTGTCTGGATGCAGGTTTCTGGTGTTTGTTTATCTTCTATAATTGATGCTGTTCCTTTAAGCCGGGGCCTAGACATGTAACAAAACCTCCTATCTGCTTCACCTGGCAGTGTCTATAATGAGACAATGTTATTCGTAGACTCAGGCCAGGCCTGCTGTTTCCTTCAGTTCTGGAGGATTCTATGATTGTTATTATGTTGCAAACGTGTGTTTTGCTTGAGGATAAGCAGAGTGGAGTGGGCGGCAGTTTCACTTTCACTCCTGCTGCAATGGAAGCTACCGTTTACTCAGGTCTGTGAGTGGCGGCCTCCATGTTGGCTGGGCTAATTTGCATATAGTTGCTCTGATTGGCTGGTGGGCATGGTTTACCCCATCCTGGAGAAACGGTTAATTTCAATATTACGCTTTTATTAGTTAAGATGAAAACTAGCAACTGCCTGTGAAGCGCCAGGTACTGTCCTAGGTGATAGACATGCACAATGAACAAAACAAAGTTCCTGTCTTCACAGAGCTTACACTTTGGTACATAAGAAGGCAATCAATTCATCAATAAATGGATACAAATATAATGCATAGAGATAATGCTGCAAAGAAAACAAAGCACAAGAGGAGAAAGAGCGAGATGGTACAATTCACAATAGGGAGGTCAAGGAAGACCTCTCAGACATGGTGCACCCTTGGGCAGCACCTGGATGCAGTGAGGAGGAGGTTGGTGACCACTTGGGAAATGGTGTCCAGGAAGAGGGAAGAGGCCATGCACAGACTGCTATAGGCAGGGAGATTGAAAGGTGAGAGGAACAACAAAAGGGCCAATGTGACCACTTGCAATAATGCAGCAAATTCAACTGCACTGAGCACATTATCTTTTGTTGGTGCCACTCCTTGTCACCAAAGTTTTGTTACCTTGAAAATGGCTGCTTAGAGAAATAGAAGAATACCATATAGAAGAATATTTTATATTGAATTTAAATTAATTGAAAATTTTAAATGATGATAGCTTGCTAAATAATGCTCAAACACTGCCTTGACATGTTGCCAGTGTTATTACACTCTTCACATAACATTGTGCCATAGGTTAAATGAAGCATGTCACTCAACATGTGAGCACCTTGAGCATCAACCTTGTGTATTTCCTTTCTACAGATCTTTCCAAGTTTTACTCGTTCAGTCATGAAAGCAAGAAGCACATTCCTTTCAAATGCTGTAGAGGATAAGTCAATATTTAGTAGAAAACACAGGATTCATAATGCAGTTTCAAGGGTCCTCACACACTTAGTTTCTTGGGACAAGAGATCCCAGCTGAAGCATGGTGAAGCCAGAGTTCATATTACTCCAGGGGTCGTAGGAGTGGGATACACTTGAGCTTTCTTTTCTTTCTGCCCCTTTTGTTCTCTCACTTCCCTTCTACTCCCACTGCCAATAAACTGCAATCAATTAAAGAATTTTCAGATAACAACAAAAAAAGACCGTTAGCAGAAATATTTAGCTTCATATGACATTCAAAAAATTAAAAATAGTGCATGGATTTTTTAAAAATTAGATTTCTAACATAATTTTTACCAGACATGTTTTCAAGCATTCTTTGTAAGATGTTTCCTCAACTATTCTGTCTAGAGCAAAAACTGAGGATATAGTAACTGTATGCAATATTGCTGCCAGCACTCTGAACCCTTTCTCTCTCAGAAAGCACCTGAGCATCCCTGAGCATCGTATGGAAGACTTTTATGAAATACATGGGTAATTCAAACCACGGCTTACATTATACCATTGCAGTGCTTTTGTAAGAAACATAATTATGATAAACTAGAGGCCCAGTGCATGAATTCATGCATGGGTATTGTCCGGCCAGCTGATCCCCAATCAGGATTGGGTGGGGCCAATCAGGGGCATGGCTAGTGGGGAGAAGGGGCTTAGTCTTTAAACAATAGGAAAATTTTTAGAAATAAAAGTTTTGATGCAAAAATTAATATTGTTTCATCTTGAAAAATAGACACAAATGGAGCCATTTTAAAATAGAACTAGGGCAGCCAATCCAGAGGAACTCCTGGCAAGTCTTAGTCCTTGAACCTTTGGAATGTTTGAATTGGGAAAAATAACTTTGGACTGGGCCAAACCAGCATTAGACTTCGAGCAACTGCTTGCAAAGCTAACTAGAAAGCAGATATTCTGTAAACTAAAGACATTCTTTAGAATTAGCACCACCATATATAGCTAAACAATAACAGCATATTTGCATCTAAAGAAATTCCTTTCTGCCCTAACTGCTTTGGCTCAGTGGATAGAGCGTCGGCCTGAGGACTCAAGGTCCCAAGTTTGATTCCAGTCAAGAGCATGTTGCAGGCACATTCCCAGTAGGGGGTGTGCAGGAGGCAGCTGATGGATGTTTCTCTCTCATTGGTGTTTCCAACTCTCTATCCCTCTCCCTTCCTCTCTGTAAAAAAATCAATAAAATATTTTTTAAAGAAATTCCTTTCTTTATTATTTTATTATTTTTAATATTATTTTCCCCTTTCTCATAAAAGCTCCTCATCTTCACCTCATAATTAGAACAATATTTGAATTTCTGCCTGAATCAATCTTCCTGAATAGATATTATTTCTGATTTCATATTAACAAGCCTTGTGGCCTTTCATTTTGCCTTATTATTTTTTAAGGTTAATAATGTATTAAAACATATCAGTGAACTAATTGGCCTTGGGGATTTATTTTTCAATAAATGGTCAATATTTCCAGTTCATTCTGGCAGCTGGCTCAGTTCATTTCAACTTCTCACTAAAATACCCAAAGACAGAAAAAATATCAATACCCCAAACCACAAAGAAAAATATAACTATCAGCCAGTCTAACACTATAATCTTGGAGAGATTCACAACAATTTCAAGGCTGATAGGTCTAGGTTTAGAAAAGCAATTCAGATTTCAGCAAATGACATACACTGGCTTCAATTTATGGGGAAATAAAAGGACTACCTAAAAATATGGGCAGCAAAATATTTGCCCTTCCCAACTACCTATGCTTCTGACCCAGGAAACTAGAGACTGTGTCAATCAGAAAAATCATACAACTGCTCTGTACCTTTCAGATGTTAAATGAATAAAAAGCCACCACATCTTGTTCCCATTTGTTTACATTCAGAATAAGATTATAAGTCCCAGATAACAGTAGTCCTTATTCATAAATTACATTGCCATGTGTAATTTACACATTCTACCAAAAAAAAACCCTATCAAATAAGTGAATTTTCTAATGTAACTTAACAAAAAAATGAACATACAAAACCATTTTATTTCTATAGAATATGAATTGTTTAAAATGACATTTTATTTATAACTAGAGGCCTGGTGCACAAAATTCATGCATAGGGGGAGATGGGGTCTCCTCAGCCCAGCACAGGCTCCAATCTGAGACCCCTCAGGGGATGTCCGACTGCCAGTTTAGGACCAATCCCAGCCTAAACTGGCAGTCGGACATCCCTCTCACAATCCGGGACTACTGGGCCTCTAACTGCTCACCTGCCTGCCTGCAGGATTGCTCCTAACTGCCCCCCCCCCGCCATCCTGGTCACCCCTTACTGCCCTCCTGCCAGCCTGGTTGCCCACACAGCCTGCTGCTCAGTCATTTGGTTGTGACTCACTGCACCTCCTGCCGGCCTGGTAACCCCCAACTGTCCCCCTTTGGTGGCTTAGTTGCCCCTAACAGCCCCCCCCCCACCAGCCTGGTCATGCCATATTGCCTCCCATGCCAGCCTTGTCACCCCCAATTGTCCCCCCCCATAGGCCTGGTTGCCCTCAACTGCCCCCCTGCCAGCCTGATCACCCTCAACTACCCCCCCCCCGCCCACTGGCCTGGTCATCCCATGCAGCC
>PVJC01017613.1:10134-32391 GCA_004026665.1 Murina feae | reverse complement strand
AGACGCTGGTGCAGAATCCCTCGGTGGGGCCCTGCTGCTGAGCAAACACACCCGGGGTGGAGCTGGGCAGTGAACTGGCTTCGGATTCTCCGCATTGTGCAGCAGATGCTCCCGCATGCCCTGTGGAGGCCCCTGGGGGGCGGATGAAGGTAGCGGACCCTGGACAGGTGTTCCTGGACACCCTGCGGAGGCCCCCAGGGCAGAGCCAGGCAGTGGATCCAGGACAGGTGTTCCTGGATGTCCCGCAGAGGTCCCCAGGGGGCAAAGCCAAGCAGCAGACCCAGGACGGCTGCTCCTGCACACCCTGCAGAGGCCCCATGCTCCTGCATGCCCCGGGGAGGCCCCCAGGGGGTGGAGCCAGGCAGTGGACCCGGGACAGGTGCTCCTGGATACTCCTCGGAGGCTCCTGGGGGCGGAGCTAGGCAGCAGACCCAGGACAGCTGCTCCTGGATGCCCCGAGGCCCCAGGCCAGACCCCCCCTCCCACTGAGCTGACACACCTGGCACAGCTATGCCGGCCGGCCGTGGAGGCTCCCAGTGCAGAGCCGCCCTGCCAGCCTCCATCTTGGCTGAGTTAATTTGCATACAGCCGCTCTGATTGGCTGGTGGGCATGGCTGTGAGCAGAGGCTCAGCCAGCCTAGGCAGGCAGTTGCAACAGTTTGCTCTAGTTCCATGGCTGTTGGCCTCCATCTTGGCTGGGTTAATTTGCATACAGCCGCTCTGATTGGCTGGTGGTAATGGTCAAATTTGCATGTTTCTCTTTTATTATAGAAGATACCTTTTTAAATGGGGCAATTGTTAATCAACGTTGTTAAGTAGGGTAGAAATAACCGAGGTTCACAATTTTGATTTAGAAAACTATCACCCAGAATGAGCTGGTCATCTTTACAGAGTTTTCGATGAAGCTTAGAATTAGGGTGTAAATAGTCATCATCAGAGTTACAGAAACACTTCGTTAAAAAGAGACTCTCTGATCATATCTGTTTTGGTGTTTATATTAATACCTGCATATGCTTCTCCTTCTTCCTTCCATGTTCTTTGCCTTTCAAAGATAAGATTTTGTTCAAATTGAGGTAAATACATATTTTCATAAATAAAAGAGTTGATAGAAGGATAATTTGAATTATGTGTTTATTTACACATTAAATGTGAAGTTTTTTAACACATTAAGTGAATTCGAGTATTCCCTTCTATGCATATTTCTTGATTTATCTATCTACTCTAATAAAAGAGTAATATTGAAATTGACCATTTCTCCAGGACACCTAAGCCATGCCCACCAGCCAATGAGAGCCACTGTATGCAAACTAACCCAGCCATGATGGAGGCCAACCACCACGGAACTAGATCAAACAGGAGGCTTCCATTGCACTAGGAGTAAACTGTCTGCCTAGGCTGGCTGGACCTCTCTCTGCTCAAGGCAACATAGTTGCAATTATAGAAGCCACAGAGCTGAAGCAAACAGGAGGCTGCATTACCTGCCTAGGCCTTGCCTTAAAGCAACAGTGTTTCAATTATAGAAGACAAATAAACCTCAGAAACCTGATTCCAGCCAGCCTTGCTGGGATGTTGGGTCAATGGGAGCTATGGGCTGCCTGAAAGCCTGAAAATGGCCCTGAGCCCCTCACCCAGGGTGCCCAGGTACCCCAGTAGGGACTTGGACCCTGAATGGACTGTGGACAGCCTGAAAACGGCCCTCAGCCTATCACCCAGGCTGGCCAGGCACACCAGCAGGTGGACATCCCCTGAGGGGTCCCAGACTGCGAGAGGGCACAGGCTGGGCTGAGGGACCTCCTGAGTGCACAAATTTTTGTGCACTGGGCCTCTAGTAATTTTATAATTATTCCTTATTTTTTGGAATAATGATCACCAGTTTAAACCAGATTATTATTTCTTGTTTGAAAAAAATATATAGAATAATATTAGTTCCTTCCCTTCTTTATGCTTCTTTCTTATTCAATTTTAGAAAAATATACTGGTGCGTTAAGCGTTGTTAGAGACAAGCTTTTTTTCTCTAATTGTAAAATTATAATCTTAAAACTTGGTTAAGATGCTAAAGTTTTAAGAAATATTATACTTTCAAAACTTGGATAATTATAAAAATTGAAATGTTTGGAAGAAAAACAAATTTTTACTAACCCACTTAAGTATACTGCATAGAAATGTAGAAGTTTACTCAAATGAGAAATTCAGGGAAATATATCATGCAATGGTATAAGCTGGAGTGGTGTTATAGTAATGGCAGTGGAATCAACATCTTTAAATTTTATTATACCTGAATTAATAACAAAGTAGTGGTAGTTTCAGGGTCATGTATTTAAATCTAAATGCTATTTTTTAAACTATGCACTTTTATGATCCTTCTTTGAATATAGAATTAAAGTGTTTAAGGGAACAGAGAGAGCATGCATTCTAACTGCTTAATTCTACGGATGAAGAGTTGGGGCAGAAGGGCTAAGGGGCTTGTTCATTATCATATAATACGTTTGTTCAGGGCTGAATTTAGAAACCACATTCAGAATTACTTATATAGGCCTCATTTTGTTACAGGAAAAATAGATTTATTTGGAGGTCTTGCTATATTGCTCCTGAATATTCAGTTAGAACCTGAATGGATTATAGCATTGAATTTTATTTATATCCATTGATGTAATAAATAAAAGTTTTTGTTTTTTAAATATTTTATGTACATGGCAGAGATTTTCTGACCTACTTTCAAATAATTATTAAATACTTATAGAACTCTGATAATGTATTTTGGGGAAAACATTGCCTATAAATTTTAAAAAATCTTTGAAATATCTCTATGACTTATATCTAAAAATCTGACAGGAGTAAATAATAAATTAAGCACCTTTGCTTCAACTTGTAATTTATCAGATTTCAATCACCTTCTTCTCTATGTTAAGAATGGAAGTATAATCATATTTTTAAAATCTACAGCCTCAACAATTATGTTAAACATCCACTAATCATGCTTAGATTATGTGTTCAGTTTCTGATGTGAAGGATGGTAAATGATATATGTCTATCCTCATAACATCTGTTGTAAACATATTTTCCAAATTCCAAATTCTTTGCATTTAGGCAATAAGAAAAATCTCAAATGATCTAAATAATCATTTGTTTGTTGATCCTGGAGTTAAGATAATAAAATGTAAAACAAAGGATTAAAAAGGATATTGAAGTAATGAAGTGTTTAAAAGAAATTTTAATATACAAGGGCATTGGAATGGCAGTGTTTCTTGAAACATTTCAGGCATATGATATAGACATGCTCAAGACATTATATAAACCAATACTATAACTTGTGTTTTTTCTTAGAAGCAGATTACATTAAACAACAACAAGAACAACCACATTGGGAATACCTTTCCAAGCCTTCAGTGTTTTTAACATAAGCATTTGGAGGGGGAGAAATAGAAAACAGCAAGGGATTTTTTTTCACATGCCCACTGAGGACCTGTCAGACAAATGCAGTCCTCACATAGTCTTGGCATCAGCAATAATTTAGCACTTCATCCAATTATCCTTGCCAAGGTCTGCATTCACTGACAGAGAAAAGGTGAGCTGAGTTGAAGCATAAATTTATTTAAAGTTTGTCCTCAATGAGAATCAGGAAATGGAGCCTTCCTTGGTATAAGAAAAGATGAATAACATTTTAAAGAAAAAAAGATCTTCTGTTACCATATACTTATAATGTTAAGTATCTGATCGTAATCTTGCTATCAAATAACTAACAAAATATTTTATTAGTTTTTGAAGTTTATTAACCTCTCCTTGAGAAATTAAAAAAAAACCCACACAATTGTTTTAATCACATGGAGGGGAAAGCTAATTGAAAAAATCAAGAATAAATTAAGTTGCTCTGAATAATAAAGGGTTAACTATGTGGCCAGAGAGGAAGAGATGAGGGGTTGGGAAGGGGGAGAGAGTGGAGGATTGGTGGTGAGATTCAGATGACAAGTGACCAGTGAAAAGAGAAAGGAGTTATTGGTAAGACTATGTGATATGAAGTGCAATCTCTAATCCATACTCCCAGGAAAGCTACAACCTTTTTAAGACAAAGTCCATGGATTATTCTTACTCTCCTTAAATTACTTCAAGAGTTTTTTGTTTTGTTTTGTTTTCCTTCTTATAACAAAACCAAAGGCCCATTGCACAAAATTTGTGCATGGGGGGTTGTCCCTCAGCCCAACCTGCGCCCTCTCCAATCTGGAACCCCTCAAGGGATGTCTGACTGCCTCTTTAGGCCCAATTCCACAGGGGATCAGACATCCCTCTCACAATCCGGGACTGCTGGCTCCCAACCTCTTGCCTGCTTGTCTGCCTGATTGCCCCTAACCACTTCTACCTGCCAGCCTGATCACCCTCTAACCACTCCCCTACTAGCCTGATCAATGCCTGCCTAACTGCTCCCCTGCTGGCCCAGTCGCCCCCAACTGCCCTCTCCTACAGGCCTGCTCACCCCTAACTGCCCTCCCCTGCCAGCCATCTTATGGCTGCCATCTTGTGATTCCATCGGGGTGGCCATCTTGTGTGAGGATGTGGTGGTCAATTTGCATATTGGCTCTTTATTATACAGAATTGTTCAATTTAGCATCAGAAAGAAACTATAGAAGTCATTTAAGCTCAGACTTATCAATTTGGGGGATCATACTATTTCAGACTTGGGTTTTCAGAAAGGTGGCCAGAAATATGTATGATTATCTCTGCATGTGAAAATCTTAGAAACTTCCTCAGAACAATGCAGGCTATTAATTATGCTTAATTGAGCCTCTATAAACTCACAATTTTGAAAGAAATTTGAGCATTTCTTGGAATAGGAGAAGAGAAACTAGTAGACATGCTTAGAAAAAAAGTCCCCCCAAAACGGGGGTATGAAAGGTATGAAAAGTGAATAATTTGGAAAGCGCTTGTATAGGCCATGTATCATCAGAGACTGGAATGACTTTCAGCAAGTCCAGAGCCAGGGATTGCATGGAAGGTATAGTGAGAAGGGGCCACGGGGTTGTGGCAGGGCTGGAAAGCCTGTGACAGGAATTAAGAGAGTTAACGAAGCCTGCATTAGTATTGTAATAGATGCAAAGCTCCCCAACTATTGGACTTTTTAGGAGACTATCCAATAGCACCTGGACGGATTTTCGGCAATGTAGTCATTTGCCAGGATTCTGTATGCAAAGTCTCCAATTATGTTTCAAAAACAAGGGAGGGATATTTGAATATGTTTGAATATGTATAAATATTCATAGCAAATGTTAAATGAAAGAAGAAACTCAAAGAGAAAGAATTGTTACATAAGGTCAATGTTAAAATATTTTTGTAGCCCTAGCCTAGTCAACTCAGTGGTTAGAGCATAGTAGGTCCATGGACTGAAGGGCCCTGCATTTGATTCCAGTCAAGGGCATGTGCCGTGATTACAGGCTTAATCCCCAGCCCCTGGTCAGGACACATGCATGAGGCAATCAATCCATGTGTCTGTCACATGGGTGGTTCTCTCTCTTTGTCTCTCACCCTCCCTTCCACTCTGTCTAAAAATCAATGGAAAAAATATCCTTGAATAAGGATTAACAAAAACAAAACAAAACAAAACATTAATGTAAAAAGCGATATTTAACAGATGTCAAAATACTTACTGGCATTATAAGAATAAAGGATATTTTAAGGCACACTAATACTAGTAAATGCTGTTGGAGAATTTTAGGGTGTTGCCCAATCCAATCCTGAACCTTAGCATCCTTCTTTTCTCAAAGGGATATTAAAGCTGAGATACAGATCCAGCTCTGCTTCTTTCTTAAGGTGAATTTTCACCTTCGACAAAGGGATTTTAAACGCTGCTGTTGAGCATGCTAACACTCCGAGCCTCACTGCACTTGACTGCAAGTCAATCTGCATCACGTGGCCCTATTCTTCAAACACGCTTCCTGTCTTTTTTCCTGAAGCACCATCTCTAATTTGTTAGGGTAAGGGGCTTACTGACTGCTTCCTTACACCTGAGTCCCTGTGGCTGTGTTAGTAACCCCTGCAAGATCCCTTTTCTTTAGGACTCAACGTCTACTCTGCCTCATCTTTCAATTCTTTTTCCCCAGATCACATTTGTGTCTGTGGTTCTGCCACTGGCTGAGCAATGCCATGGCAAGTGTTCCTGTGTAGATAAGTAATTCACTAGAAAACATGATTTACCTGCTAAGATCAAGGCACCTGAAATACTCATGCAGGGAAAAGGTCTGAAACTGCTTCAGGTGTCTACTGGGTTGTCTCCTATCTCCCGCAGGTGTAATGCGCATTCCTAATAATTGGGTCCCACAATCTAGCACATTTAGCAGTTTTGCTTACACTTTATCCAAAGACAAGAGATACAAATTTAAGGACTATCTGGTGCAACCATTCTAACAGTATTCCAAATCACAGTAGCTCAGAGTATGCCTCTGGAAATCCCCAGATGGAGAGTATTTGTAAGTCATGTGCTTGGAGGTGTAGAATATCCCTCCCTTCGTTAAAATTTTACTTAATGCCTACTCTATGGTAGGCACTACATTGGGAAGTTCAATTCAGAAGGGCAGAGTTTTTTAAATCTTATTGTTCCACTGTTTAAAGCTATTTTCAGGATAATTATGATAGTAAAAATACTAATATTTCAAATTAGTAAGAAAAGGAACAGAGGCTTTTATGTCTAATGCAACCTTATAGAACTAATAATGATTTTATTTTTCAAGTAATTCCTATGTGATAAACATTGCAGTAGGTATTTTAGGTGTGATATTTCCTTTTATCTTTTGAATAAACTTGTTGGATTAATACAATTGTTATTCTCATTGCAAACATGAGGAGAGGCAAAAATATCTAGTAGGAGATGGAGCCAAGCTCTGCCCTGAGGCATCTGTCTCTAGAACCTTTGGTTCTTACCATCATGTTGAAAAGTCTGACCACCTGTCCAGAAACCTTGGGACTATAATCATGGTCACAAGGTTGCTCCAGCTTTTTTATTTCTTTGCATAAACAGTAATCTAAAGGTGTATTTCTTCAAAACATGATTTAAAGTATTCATTGAATTATTTTCTTAATCTTGCTTTAGAGCAAATCTATATATCTTAAATGTCACTATAAACAGACTCATTTTCTCTTCTTAAATCATTCTGTAAATGATTGTGCAAATCTTCCGCAAGCTTAGAGACTTCAATCGTCATGTGTAATTTTGTTAGAGATGAACTAGAGCTGAATTTAATAAAACATTGTTGACATACCAGATTATTAAATCTTACTTGGAAATGAGTAAATTGATTTTCACATGATCTCTATTTCATAGTTTAGAGGTAGATGAAATGACATTAAAATATATAGGTATACATATAGTATTGCTTTTCCTTTTTATTGAATTGTGTCAAAATATATTTAACAAGAATTTCTGCAAAGAAAATTCAGCTTCCCAATGAATTCCATCATAAAATTAGAGACATGGTCTTTTAGAATAAAAATTTTAAAAGATCAATTTATAAATACGTATTTAAAATATTTGTTATTAGAGGTGCTTAATGGCATAACCACACCCACTAGGACTGTATTGGCATCCTTTGAGACTTGTGTAACATAAGACTCTGAGCTCCTGGAATATGCCTGTCTTTTCCTTTAACTGGTGCCAATATATGCCAATGAATGCTGCCCACAGGATATGCTTTACTGATATAATCACAAAGTTATAAAGGGTAAACATTAGTAGAGAAATGTAGTAGAGGAGATTTAAAAAAAGGTTTAATGTCTAAGTATTTTGCTGAAAATGAAAATGAAAACTTTTAGTTTATATCTTCAAATATGCACACATTTTAATAGTTTGCTTATCTGTAGTGTTAAAGGGAAAAAGCTATTAACTTATATATGGATTTTTCAGGTATTTGAAATGAAATAATTTATAGGACTATGTAATAAATCCAGATAAGAATTACAGTAACAAGATCAAGAGAGTTAATATAGTTCCAGTGTATTAAACTAAGATTACATCAGTTTTATTTTGTTCATTCACAGGATTACATTTTATAGGAATATTCAGAGATAGGAGCCCATCAAAAGGATAATGTTCAGAATGGGAAAATATCTAGAAAACGTTCACATTTGAAGAATAGCTAAAGAAGAAAAGAATACTTATTAGGTATACTGCTAACTGTTTTCAAATAACTGAATATCCATTACAGAAAACATACACAAAAGAGGATTAAAAAGTTGAATACAACTAAGAGTTGAAATTGTAGATTTCTGTTTATTATAAGAACAATTTTCTAATAATAATAATTGTCCCAAAATGAATCCTTATGTCACAGACCTCTTCAACTAAAAGGCATCTCTTTCTTTCAGAAGCTCTTCATTTATTTGGAGAAATTAATTAATTAATTAATTTTATTAATTTTTCAAAAAATTATCTTTATTATTTTAAATCTTTATTGTTGAAAGTATTACATAGGTCCTCCTTCCCCCCCCCCCATTAAACTCTTCTAGTTCTCACCCATTCCCCTCCCCCCAGGTCCTCCCCACCCCTTGGTGTCTAAGGATTATGAATATATATGCATACAAGTTCATTGGTTGATCTCTTCCTAACCACCCTCCCCTGTCTTCTCTCTGAGGTGCAACAATCGGTTCATGCTTTTATGACTCTGGGTCTATTTATCTTTATTGTTGAAGGTATGACAGATCTCCCTTTTTCCCCCGTTGATCACTTATAGCCTGCCCCAGCACCTCCACCCCCACCCCCTACTCCTGCCCCAGACCTTCACCACACTATAGTGCCTGTGTCCATGGGTGATGCACATATGCATCTAAAGTCTTTCCTTAATCTCTTCCCACCCACCCTGCCTTCCCTCTGAGATTCAACAGTCTGTTCCATGTTTCTATATCTCTGATCTGTTTTATTTATCAGTTTATTTTGTTCTTTAGCTTTCCACCTGTGATGTGTGATACTTGTCTTTCTGTGACTGGCTTATTTTGCTTAGCATAAGACTCTGCAGGTCACTCCATGCTGTCTCAAAGGGTAACAGAACAGACCCTTCTTTTTACTACTGCATAGTATTCCATTGTGTAAATGTACCACAGCTTTTATATCCATTCATCTGCTGATGGGCACTTAGGCTGATTCCAAATCTTAGCTATGGTAAACTGTGCTGCTATGAACATAGGGGTGCATATATCCTTTCTAATTGGTGTTTCTAGTTTCTTGGGATATATTCCTGGAAGTGGGATCCCTGAGTCAAATGATAGTTCCACTTTTAATTTTTTGAGGAAACCTCATACTGTTCTCCACAGAGCCTGCATCAGTCTGTATTCCCACCAGCAGTGTTTTAGGGTTTCCTTTTCTCCACATCCTTGCCAGCACTTGTCATTTGTTTATTCGTTGATGGTAGCCATTCTGACATGTGTGGAGTGATAACTTATTGCCATTTTAATTTACATCTCTCTGATGAATACTGACTGTATCATGTGTTTTATTTTCAAAGCATGGGCAACTTGAAATAAGACTGAAATTTAACATTAATTCAAATTATGGCAAGAAAGCTTTAATGCACACCCAGGGTTAGGAACCATGATAATTGGCCTAGTTCAAAACACTAGAGGAAATCTAGTCTCCAGGAATCTTGGGGAAGATTCCTGGAGAGACTGTTCACTAAACTATGATTTATGATATAAGGAAGGGGTAACTGTATCAAATAGTTGAAAGTGTGGGCAAGGCAGAAACAGTGGAGTAGACATCAAAGCATAAATGCGTAGAAACTGCAGGTGTTTGTAGTACAAGGTAGACTGAGTGAAGGAGGAATCCAGAAGGTGAGGAGTCTGGCTTCTTGCTAAAATACATACAGCTGTATGGGAGTTTGCAGGCCCAGACTTAGATATTTTAAAAGGATTTACCTGGCAGTTCCCATAGGGAGCAGCTGCCGCCCCTGATTGGTGCACAGCTAGCTCACTGCAGCCTCTGAAAGGAGCTGCAGTCAGGCATTCAGGCCCACCCTGGTGGACCAGGCCCTTGTGCATGCCTCGTTCCTGACCTGGACAGAGGCCTTCCTCAGGCCTTTTATATCAGAAGAGGGGAGAAATCTTGAATGTGCTTTTCTCTACTCTCATTCAGTACTCAGAGCTTCTCTACTCACAGTCCCTCCTCCTTTCCCTCACCCAGCCCAAGGGCCTGCAAGAGCCTTTTGTTCCAGACTCCCACCTTAGTGAGGCAATTGGCCACAGCTGAGCTGATCCACCTGCCCCTTTACTAGTTCCATCCTGCTAGGAGAAATGGCGCAAGTGGGATATCCAGTGCTTTCTCCGGGTTAGCCTCTTGCTTGTCCTATCACAGTAAGTGACTAAAAGCTGATTGTTTCTTTCATTCTGGTTTGTTGTTTTAGTGGATTATTTTGATACCTGGCATCTTGGCTCTATCCAGCAAACTCCGCCCTTGAGGAAGGGAAGGAAGTGATCATTTGAAATCTAAGCAGTGTGAAGTTTTTCCTGAAAGCAATCTGAGTGAGTAATGATAAGCGTCTTCGGCAGTGGTGTAGGGAATGCTGGATAAATTTGGTGGCTGTCCTAGGAGGTAGGCTCTATAGAATTTGATGATTGATGTTATAAGAGCACCGCGAGTCATGAAGAATAATCAAGGTTGAGATTTTGATTTATTTCTTGGGCCTTTGGAGAGTCTGAGTTGCTCACTCACATAATAAGTAATACCAAGAGTGACACAGTTGGAGTGGGGATAATTTAGGCCTGGGACATGATGATGCGCCTGTGGGAAATCCAAATCAAAATGTCCAGGAGTCAGTTGGACCAATCAGACTTAGGTTTAAAAGAAAGAGACAGAAAAGTATAGACTAACTCTTTTAGTATAATCAGGGAGACTTTTGAAGTAAACACTGTATCAATGGTAATTACATCATGACAGTGTTTAAAGTCCTCAAGGAAAAGCCCTCAAGTATAAAGGAAAGAGAAATGAGAAATGAATTCTGGGCCATGCCAATGTTTAAGGCATTTGCCCAGAGTAAGGAGTTGATGAAGTGCACCACTATGTAGTGGTCGAAGGAAAATGTACCCTATTGATTTCTGCTGCTTAAAGTGTTAAGCCTCACCAGGTGAGTCTTCTTTCAAATCTCCCCAAACCCAAGTTCCTCCTATTTCAGGGTCTCTTTAACAGGTTATTTTCTCTACTAAGAAAACACCTACTACCTGCATACCCCTATGGCTGCCTAGCCATCTACAACCTACTTGCAGGCTTCAGTTTAAAAATGATTTCCCCTCCTAAGGTGTGCAGAAAACAACCAGGAGGGTGGAACTAAACATCTGAGCTCAAATTCCAGCTCCTCCCATCGAAAAACTCTGTGACATTGGCGATGTCTCTTAACCTCTGCACTCAGGCCTTCTATTCGTAAAACAGATAATGATGACTGAATGCCTAGAGCATGCAGAGCATTGCTGGCCCAGCCTAAGAGCTCACTCAGTTTACAAGTATTGTGTTGCCCTCTTACCACCTGTCCCTTCCCTCCAGAAGCCTTGAAAACCTGTAAGAGGAGGGATCATGACTGTTTTCTGGTTACTCTCTCTTTAGGGCCTGGGGCATAGTATATGCTCAGTAAATATGGGTAAAAATATGTGACTGTTGGGATTTTTTATTTTTATCTTAACTGTATGTGGAAATGTTCTTCATCTTTGGATATGTTCAATGCTCCAAGGCTGTATTTATTAAGCAGGCTATATCTGGTTTCATCTGATTCACTGTAGTTCAAAAACCATGGTTTCCAAGCCCACTTTCTTTTTCAGCTCAGGAAATTTATTTGCCTCATTTTTTTTTTTTTTTCTGATTACTTGCCTTATTTTCTTCTTTTGGAATAACTATAATTTATTGAATATTCTGAAAGATGTGACAGATGTGACTTACTGATATATCTCTTTGACATACTTTATATCTTCTGGTTTGGGGAATATTTTTTAGTGATGGCTTCTAACTTATAGTTTACTTTCCACAGAGCAAATATGATTTTATTTGTTCCAGGGTGCACTTAATATATGTTTCATTTAGCAGGTGTATCAGATAATAATGTGGATTTTGTAATCAAGGAAAACACAATAATTTCAAGAGACACATCAAAAGTGCTTTATTCAAAGTAATGTCCATCGCTAGCTACACATTTCCCCATCTTTCAGGTAATTTGTGGATACCGTCCCAATAGAACTTTTTTTGTTTTGAGGAAAACCGCTTAGAGACCCAATTTTCCACTTTGTACATTATGAAGTGCTGCTCAGAAAGTCCATGTGCCATCGATCAGAACAAGTGGTAATCTGAAGGAGCAAGGTCTGGTGAATACACCCGCTGAATACTTTCCAGGCAAAAACTTTTAATGCATCTTTAACTGGTTTTGAAGTGTATGATAGTGCATTAACATGCAGCAAAATTATTTTGCCATGTCTTCTGGCCCATTCTAGTCATTTTATGATCAAATTGTGGTTCAAATTGATTATTTGTTGTTGGTAACAATCAGTATTAATGGTCTCACCTGCTTTTAGAAACTCATAATACACCACACCTTCCTGATCCCACCAAGCACAGAGCATTGTCTTCTTTCCGAAGCAATTTGGCCTTGCAGTCAAAGTTGATGGTTGACCTGGATCAACCCATGATTTTGTGCATTTGGGATTCTCAAAATAAATCCACTTTTCATCACCAGTCACAATTTGATGCAAAAAAAGGCTTTCTTTCGTGCCACTAAGCAACATTTTATTGATGACTTTTCAGTTTTCCATTTGTCTTTGCTTCAGTTGATGTGGCAACCATTTTCCTTCCTTTAAAATCTTTCCCATTGCTTGTAAAGGATCGGAAATTGTTTGCTGAGCAAAGTTTAATCTTTCTGCAAGTTGTTTTTGAGTATGACGCGTATCTTCATCCAATAATGCTTGTAATTGTTGGTCTTCAAACTTTTTCAGTTGACTGGGACGTTCTTTGTCTTTCACATCCAAATCATCACTTTTAAAGCATTTAAACCAGCGTTCACAAGTATCTTGAGATGGAACATGTTCACCATAAGCTTCCCAAAGTATATATACGATAACTTTCAGCAGCACTTTTCTTCAAAATAAAGTAATGAATTAAAACTTCTCACAAATGCTCTCCTTTTTTGGCACGAAATTCGACATTTTTAAGTGTAAAAATATATATGACATTAAAACCTTCAGAAAATTTGATATATGAAGTTTTGAAGCTTGCTGTCAACACAACGAAATAGCATACATATCAAATTGCATATATATCAACATATATGTAACTCCATCTATTGAAAAAAATCACTATTAACCAGTACACGTGGTATTTATTTGATATTTTTACATATGTATTTATGTCTGTAGTTTTTCATCCTATTCTTCTCTAATAGTTTTCTGATATATTAATATTATAATTATCAACATTCTCCTTGTAGTTTTCTTTTATTTAATAGAGGCAGTAATCTCTTGCATCTCTTTTAGGGCTATTATACATTGTTTTCCTTTTTTGTGGAGCAACTTACTTATAACGTAAAACATTTCCTCACTCATGTGAGGCTGTCAATTATCTTTTCCTTCTTTCCTTCCTTTTTGACTTGCATTTATTCATCAACAAATGCCTGTTGATTTCTTCCAGATATCAGACATTTTAAGAGGGAAATAAAAGTATTTGATGAATAAATCTTTCTTACAATAAATGTTCCAAATTTACAAATATGTACATGAATGGATAGTTATCTACCAGTATGTTGTAATAATTTATAAATTATATAGCTAGACTTTGGCATATTATTCATTAGTACTAAAGGAAACCTTTGCCCTATTTATAGCCACTCTGGGTACAGTATCAAAGGAGTGTACTCAATATTTGAGCTCTGGGTGTTGGATTTAGCAGAAATACACTGGTTTATGAATCTTAATAAAACTTTAATTATCTTAGTACTTTTCAGAAATGCATCTACCACCTCAACTTTCATTTTCTCTGTCAAATATAAATAAAACTAGAGGCCCAGTGCACAAAAATTTGTGCACTCGGGAGGCGGGGGGAGTGTCCCTCAGCACAGCCTGTGCCCTCTCGAAGTCTGGGACACCTCAGGAGATGTCCACCTACTGGCTAAGGCCCGCTCCACAGGGGATCAGGCTTAAGCTGGCAGTCAGACATCTCTCTGGCAGCCCGGAGGCCCTCGGAGGATGTCCACTTGCCAGTGGGGAGCAGGCCTAAGCTGATGTCAGACATCCTTAGCACTGCTGAGGAGGCAGGAGAGGCTCCCACCACCACCGCTGTACTGGCAGCCATTTGCCTGGCTTATGGCTGAGCAGAGCTCCTCCTTGTGGGAGTGCACTCACCACCAGGGGCAGCTCCTGCATTGAGCATCTTCCCCCTGGTGGTTAGTGTGTGTCATAGTGACCAGTCATTCCCAGTCATTCTGCTGTTAGGGTCAATTTGCATATTACCCTTTTATTATATAGGATGATACTCTCCTTAAAATAATGCATTTCTCATGTTAAATGTTCTGCGATTCTTTTGCTTTAATATTAGTTTTTCTTCACTGTTTGCTTATGTCAGTAAATGATGATATTCCAGAGAAACCATATCACTATTGATTTCTAATGACAGAACCTCTATATCTAAATATATATATATATATATATATATATATATGTATATCTAAATATATCTAAATATATAGCTAATCTAATAAAAGAGTAATATGCAAATTAACCCTCACTGCCTTACACCTAAGCCACACCCACCAGCTAAGCCACACCCCCAGCCAGTCAGAACAGCAATATGCAAATTAACCCAGCTAAGATAGCGGCCCACAGCCATGGAGCTAGAGCAAATAGGAGGCAAGCAATGGGGGAAACTGTCTGCCTAGCCCAGCTGTGTCCTCTGCTCAAGGCAACAAAGTCTCAATTATAGAAGCCACGAAGCTGAAGCAAACAGGAGGCTTCATTGCCTGCCTAGGTAGGCTTTGGCCTCCACTCAAGGCAACACAGTTTCAATTATAGAAGATAAATAAACCCCAGAAACCTGCTTCCAGCCAGCCTCGCTGGGAGGTTGGGTCAATGGGAGCTGTGGCCAGCCTGAAAACAGCCCTCAGCCCCTCACCCAGGCTTCCCAGGCACCCCAGTAGGGACCCAAACCCTGAAGGGGCTTTGGGAAGCCTGAAAATGGCCCTCAGCCCCTCACCCAGGCTGGCCACATCCCCATGGGGTGAGGGTTTCCTACTGGGGGGTTTGGCCAGCCTGCAATCAGCCATGAGCCCCTCACCCAGGCTGGACAGGCATGCCAGCAGGTGGACATCCCCTGAGGGGTCCCAGACTGTGAAAGGGCACAGGCCAGGTTGAGGGACCCCCCTGAATGCACAAATTTTTGTGCACCAGGCCCCTAGTGTGTATATATATATATATATATATATATATATATATATATATTTATAATCTCCAATAAATCTTTTATACTTACAGGGGTATGTTTATAGACCTACCATATATACTTCACAGCTTTTTTTAAAACCTCCAAAGCACTGAATAATATAAAATCTTATCTGGTGGCACTGACTGTATGCATTAAATGAAGAAGTCACATAATATGTAAAAGAATAAAGCATTCCCACAGGGACAAGAGATACATGTGTTTTTCCTTTACTAGTCTGATGAAATTAGTTGAATATTCTTAAACTGTAGTGTTAATCTTTCCTACAGGATAAAGTTTATGTTTTATTTTTAAGCTCATTAGGAGAATAAGATATGTAATTCTCTATACTGAGTCACAGAATATGACAAAGCACCTACAATCATAAATGTGAATTTGCTATTACTTCTTAGCAAGGGGGATGTTGAGTATCTGTAGTTACCCTTTCTTCTCTGTCTGCTCTCTCTCTGCCTTTATCAAAGAAAACATTTCCTTAGGTCCTTAGTCCATGCCCATCATGGATGCTAGATGTATTTCATATCTGTTACTCTGCTGATGAGGGTAGAAGGGTAAACAAAAAGAAAACCTCTACTGTGGGGCGTGGCCAGAGTGTTTTGGAGAGGTTCAAGCTTTGGACTGCTGAGAGGGCACAGTCCTCTCATTGCTATATGCAAGTCCCAGCGTGGATGGCAGAGCCTTCCCAGCACAATTATAGCCAACAGCTCTAGTTGTGAGCTTGAGCCTGTGGTCCAAACACATGGCTCCACGTGCCTGAGTGATAGAGTTCAGGTGCATGTAGGTGAGTAGGGTGGAATCCAATGAGAATCTTGTAAACGCCTTGATCACACCCCTACTTTGCCTTGTGGCATCTGCTATAAAATAAAGATATGACTTGTGGTCGCTGTCTCTCTCCATCAGAGAGGACAGCATCCCACCGAGACCAAGCTTTCATTCCCTTGTCTGTCTTTTCTCAATCCTTTCATCACCCCCACTCAGAATCATCCTTGGCTGTGCTGGCACGGCACACTCTACTTATCTGCAGGCTAGCATTACTGGTCATATTTGGTATGTAGTAATGATCAGTTTACTGCCTCATAAGTCTGAACATAATTAAATTTTAGAGTGTAGAATGGACAAATGACTCCAGGCAAAATAAAATGATTTGTGTATATTTGGTATATTAAATTACTTCATAAAATATGTACTACACCATAACTTACTAAAAAGAAACATCAAGGCTAATGTCTTTGCTTATGTCTAGCTGGAAAGCAGTGCCTGAGAGCAGGGCTAGTCTGCAAGAGTAGTGCCCTTGGAGCATGTTGCACCAACTGGAGAAAGTGTAAGTGAGGTCTGAGAGATAGTCAAGGTTCAGGTTATTGAAACTTATTAGCTATGGTAGGGTGGTTGTTGTGTGGTTTGAACAGGTAGAAAGTTATTGGTGATGGGATATGATTAGGTTTAGTATTTACCAGATATTATTGTAGCTATTAGTTAGAGAATACATTTTAGAAGAAGAATGGTGGCAAGGAGATCAGTGAAGAAATTCTTCAGTAGTCCAGATGCTAGGTGATGATGTCTTCCACCTAGTGTTGAAATAAGGTAGACAAGTTTAGAATTTAGTTTGAAGAATGTTAATTAACAGTTTACTACTATATTGGTTATTGCTGAAGAAAAAGGAGGAATCATGGTAGATATCTAGCTATTTCCACTGAGTAATTCAATAGTTGATAGTGCTATATACTAATATACAAAGGCTTTTTGAGGAACATCTTGAGGGAGAAATAAATAGCTATTCTAGCTATGAGAAATGAGAAATGCTGATTAGGGGACATATAAGTACTTATTTATTTACTAGAGGTCCAGTGCATAAAATTCATGCATGGGGGTGTTCTCTCAGCCTGGCCTGCACCCTCTCACAATCCAGGACACCTTGAGGAATGTCTGACTGCCAGTTTAGGCCTGATCCTGCTGTGGGGGTGGGGCCTAAATTGGCAGTTGGACCTCCCTCTCACAATCTGGGACCACTGGCTCCTAATCACTCACCTGTCTGCCTGCCTGATCACTCTTAACCACTCTCCTGCATGCCTGATTGCCCCTAACCACTTTCCTGCCTGCCTGATCACTCCTAACCCCCCTAACCACTTCTGACTCAGACCCCGCTGCTGTGACTTCGTCTGGAATGATGTCCAAAATGTCATTCAGCTGTCTGGTCTAATTGGCATATTATGCTTTTATTATTATAGATTAACATGCAAAAAGCTTTACATAATTAATATATATCTACAGCTTGATGATTTTGGAGACAAATACATACCCATGACATAAACCTAACCGTCGGCTCTAAAAGTTTCCTCCTAACCTCTTTATTGTCATTATAACACTTAATGTAAGATACATCTTAGCAAATTTTAAAATATAGCAAGAAAAGGCACAGGTCCCTAGGACTTACTGATCTATATAGTTAAAAGCCTAAGCTACTATTGCGACAGAATGATTAGAACAGAAACGACCAGTCGCTATGACATGCACTGACCATCAGGGGGCAGACGCTCAACACAGGAGCTGCCCCCAGTCCTCAGGCCCTGATTGCTGATGAGGCCTGCTGGCCAACCTCCCAGTCCTTCCACCTAGCCAGCACTCCCTGATCACCTGATTGGGGCCAAGTCCCAGGCTGGGATGGGGAACCTGGGGTGGGTGGTGGCAGACACAGTCCCTTTCCCAAAGGGGCCGTTGGCCAACCTCCCAGGTCCCTCCCCCATCTCATCCCCCAGCTAGCAGGCCCCAATTGGCCCGTTGCCCACCACCACGGTGGTGGTTGACCACTCCCCATGGCCAGCAGGCCCCGATTACCTGATTGGGGCTGGGCTCTGGGCTAGGACAAGGAACCAGGAGTGAGTGGCTGCGGATGCAGGCACCGAGGGAAGTAGGAGGTGGGGAGGCAGGAAGTGGGGAACCTGACCAGTCCTAATTGCTCGTCAGGCCTAGGGACCCCATCCATGTACAATTTTCGTGCACTGGGCCTCTAGTGTTATATAATAGAAACTGTGCACAATGTTGACTAACACCTTTTGTTTACCCCTGTTCCCAGTTCATGGCACCCACTCTTACACTCTTCTACAAGTTTGACTATTTTAGATTCATCATATAAGTAAAATCACATAGTATTTTTTCTATGTCTGGCTGATTTCACTTAGCAAAATGTCCTCTAGTATCATCCACATGTCATAGTTAGTAGGATTTCCTTTTTTAAGGGTGAATTATATTGCCTTATATCTATATACCACATTTTCTTTATCTGTTCACCTATCAATGGTCATTTAGGTGGTTTCCACCTAATGTATTACAACACAATGATCTGAAACAAAATAAATGAATTTAAATTAAATGTATGAACATTATCAATTCCACAAATATTAACTATACTAGGTAAGTTGTAACAGAATATATAGACCGAATAACTTTTATGTTTACTTATACTATCCAATATATTATTATAAAGTAACACATATATGTATAAAAATACTAAAGACACAAATTTATTTCAACCTTAAGATGTTGTTTACCAGTATGTTCAGAGAAAAATAATAGGATAGTGGAATGAGAGATTTTTAATGATATTTGTAAGTATTTCATAAAAATAAAATAAAGAGTATCTTTACCCAGCCAGCCTGCCTCAGTGGTTAAGTGTTGATCTATGAACCAAGAGGTCAGAGTTCAATTCCTGGTCAGGGAACATGCCTGGGTTGTGGACTTGATCCCCAATGTGGGGTGTACAGGAGACAGCCAAACAGTGATTCTCTTCATCATTGATGTTTCTATCTCCCTCTCCCTTCCTCTCTGAAATAAATAAAAATATATTTTAAAAAGTAATAAATGGTATCCAATATGGCAAAATGATAACATTTCAGGACCAGGTCTAGAAAAGGGTTAGAACAGGACTTTCAAACAGGGCTTAAGTGATATCATTGGTAAGACTAAGAGTGATTATGAGACTGAAGAATCTTGCACAAAATGATAGACATTTATCACGGGACACCTTTGGCCATTTTCATAATCCTTGCATTGTTTGGCATGTATAATTATGGTCTTTAATATTTTGGGGAACACTTACTTTAATTACATATTCTGATGAACAAAAAAGCCATAATTTTCAATGATTCCCAAATATAGAATTTAACAATATAAAATCAGGATGATGTCTATGATGACAGAATTTTAGAATAGGGAGGTTTTTATTTGATTGCTTTAAAACGATTTTAATTATAAAGAAGTATCAAATAGTGTAAATCTAATCATTATTTTGAATGTTTCAATGTTTAAGAAAACATAAATAACTGCAAGATGTAACTTGGACATTACTTTTAAACCCTTTTCACCAAATATGCTCTGTAATACCTGAATGGTAATATGTGTAATGTCTAAGAGAGTACTTTAAAACAGACTCTCTCTTAGGTTTCTACACTAGCTCTGATATTTCCTAGTTTGTGACATTAGACAAACCTCTCTAAGTTTCTGTATGCTAATCTGTAGTGACAAAAAAATAGTAGTTATTTCAAGAGAAAATTTTGTACATTAAAACAGATAATGCAGATACACTACTTAGCAAATTACTCAGTAAAGTTAACTATTATTACTATTACTAGAGGACCAGTGCATGAATTCGTGCACGGGTGGGGTCTGGATGGCCTACCCTGATCAGGGCCGATCAGACCAGGCTGGCGGGGGAAAGGGGATGCAGAAGGTTGGCTGGCCAGCCAGCCCCCTCAGTCAAGAGAACAGTTTGCATATTAGCCTTTCATTATATAGGATTTATAGTTGCTTTAATTTTAGAAACATTTTTATAATTCTGAAATTAGATTACTGGTTCTATTTCATTGTTAATGTTATATATTACATACAAACATCATTTACATATGAATGCAAAATTGATAAAGAGTTTACAGTTCTTTTCCCAGCATTAATTTCTTATAAGTAAAAGGGGAAAAAAATGGTCATACAAATACTCATTTGATATGCTTTCTCAATTAACATGGAGATTTCTGGAGATTAGAAGTCAAATAGAGGACGGAAAAGAAAAGTTAAAGAGAGGAAAAGAACAAAGGTGAGAAAGAAAGAAGAGGACACTAATTATTTTTTCAGCAATTTGTATGCTGAACACTATAACCCCACTTTCCTCATTAACTAGGTCAGCATTTCTAGTGGGTGTTAGGGGGAAATTTAGCTCATTATTATTTTGCAGTTTGTTCGTGGGAGGTAAATCATCCATATGGCTTCACTTGGGAAAAAATAATCATGATGGTATTTTTTTCTAGTCTCTCTGTGTCTCTATTTGAGTAATTTTGTTGGATAATAAGGTTTATTATTGATCAGTAAGTTGTATTTGCGATTCTGAGCATCTATGCTAGTTAAAAAATAAATGATATAGTAAAATGCACAGGCATATATGTAACTAAAACAATATATAAGTGGGTTTTTTGGGATTATGTTGCAAAATTTTCAGGAATATCACTATTTTATAAATGTGAACATGGATTTATATCTTTGAACCAGAAAATTGTATGTAGTCACATGCATACTCCATTTTTCTCATAAATTAGGAGGATTTAACCTTTATTTTGATATGTAGAATGCTAAAATTGTTCACAACATACAGAATATTCTGATTATACACCTTTATAAAAATTATGCAACTTTCCCATTTTTTTAAAGTAAATATAAAATCTCAGCTGAGGAAAAGCCACCTCAGCAACTTTAGAGCAGTTATTGTCTCATAGCCTTCATTCATGTCAACATTAAATACATCTTGAATTTCTTTTTCAGTCAATAATCTCTTTAGGAAAATTCCCAAGTCTTTTTCCATGTCTTGCTTGTGTCAAGTCATATCCATCAAGCAAAGTAGCTCTGTGGAAGGAAATGTTGCAGTGAGCTGTAAAGGCAAAAATATTATTCTATTATTCTATTATATTATTATTATACTAGGGGCCCGGTGCACAAAAATTTGTGCACTCGGGGTGGAGGGAGTCCCTCAGCCCGACCTGTGCCCTCTCACAGTCTGGGACCCCTCAGTGGATGTCCTATGATGGCCCCAGTCTTCCAGGCGCCTTTTGTGTGTGTGTGTGTGTGTGTGTGTGTGTGTGTGTGTGTGTGTGTCATCACTGGGGACCTGCCCCCAGCCCCATCAGAGGCTCGGAGCAGTCCTCCTGTGTGTGTCTACCTGCTGGGGGCCTGCCCCAGGCACACCGTGGAGGCTTGGAGCAGGCACCCCCTCTATGTTGATCTCTCAAACTCTTGCCCTCCCCAGCATGTTGTTCTCTTTTTTGAGCTGTGACCAGGGCTGCGGGCAGCCTGCCTCCCAAGCTTGCCTACCGCCCATCTTCCTCCAGCCACCAGAAAGCAGGGAAAACCCCGTCTCGTGGTCAGGCCAGCCTTTTCCTGCTCCCTGATCCTCGGAAGGGACCTTGGAAGCCGCCAAGCAGGCCGCCAACTCTTTCCCACTCACCCGTCCCCTGCTGCCTTCCTTTCCCACTTCCCGGTGCCGCCAAGGGGTCTGGGGAGCTGCCAAGCAGGACCCCGGCCCCTGCAGCCTTGCTTTCCCGCTTCACGATGCCCTGCAAAGGGCCTGGGCAGCCAACAAGCAGGCCGCCGACCCCTTGCCGCCTCTTACCCGCTTCCCGGTGCCCTCCAACCCTGCCGCCTGTTTCCCATCACGGGTCCTGGGTCCTGCGCTGTCCCGCCCTGCAGCTGCTCTGTGCACTCGGGAGGTCCCTCAGCCCGGCCTGTGCCCTCTCGCAGTCTGGGACCCCTCGGGGGATGCCCACCTGCTGGCGTGCCTGACCAGCCTGGGT
>PVJC01017613.1:0-10034 GCA_004026665.1 Murina feae | reverse complement strand
GGTCTATAATGAAACAATTGTTCCTTTTACTGGTTAGGCCGGAGCTGCTCTTTCCTTCAGCTCTGGAGGATTCTATGATTGTTACAATGTTTCAAAGCTGTGTTTCGCTAGAGGCAGTTTAATCAGAGCTGAGCTGAGGGGCGAGGCTTCACTTTCGCTGCTGCCGCAATGGGAAGGGCTGTTTACTCAGGTCCGTGAGTGGCGGCCGCCATGTTGGCCTGGCTAATTTGCATACAGCCGCTCTGATTGGCTGGTGGGTGTGGCTTACCCTGTCTCGGAGAAACGGTTAATTTTAATATTTCGCTTTTATTAGTTTAGATTACTAGAGGCCTGGTGCACAAAAATTTGTGCACTCAGGGTGATCCCTCAGCCCGGCCTGTGTCCTCTTGCATTCTGGAACCTCTCAGGGGATGTCCACCTGCTGGTGTGCCTGGCCAGCCTGGGTGAGGGGCTGAGGGCTGTTTTCAGGCTGGCCACATCCTCTTCAGGGTCCCTACCGGGGTGCCTGGCTGGAAGCAGGTAGATGGGATTTATTTAACTTCTATAATTGAAACTTTGTTGCATTGGTACCCTGCTCGAAGCCTGGGGTGCCGTTGGAAACCCAAGGTCCCAACCCAGCAGGTATCTGGGGTTTGTTTATCTTCTATAATTGAAACTTTGTAGCCTTAAGTAGAGCTCAGGGCCCATAGGGCCCTGGCTTCCTCCATTGCCCGGAGCAACTCCAGCTCTGTGGCTGCCACCATCTTAGTTGAGTTAATTTGTATATTTGCTCCTGATTGGCTGGTGGACGTGGCTGGTGGGCCTGGCTTGTGGGTGTAACAGAGTGAGGGTCAATTTGCATATTGCTCTTTTATTAGATTAGATATTATTATATTACTCTAAGTCTACTGAGATACTTGGTGACCTGCTACAGAACTGAGGATGGAGATAGGGGATGTTACTCAGCCTATTGAACTCTTTCTTCATTGAGAAATGTAAGAAACACCAATTAAATAAGGTATACTACCAGTAAGTGTCAGTGGCAATAGAGAATAAAAAACATTTATGAAGAGTGAAGGCATAGAAAAAAAAGAAAATTTGTTTTGCTACTCCTGTGTTATAGAAAAAAAGTAATTTCCTAATGCTATACTTTTGAGGTAAAGTTTAAGTAATATAATATGAAATCTTGTGTTAATAAATTTTAACATTTAGCTTCTCCCTAAAAACAATACATGTGACATTCGAGACTTTATATCAAAATGGTGATAAGCTAGCACCATAAAACAGGTATTTTATTATCAAAATCAAAGCTACAAGCTTCTCTCTTCATCTAAAATGATTTGGTAAAATTTTCTATGATCTTTTTAAATCCTTGCTCAAAGATATGTTTTTATTGATTTTAGAGGGGAAGGAAGGGATAGAGAGAGATGAAAATATAGATGTGAGAAACATCAATCAGTTGCCTCCTGAATCCCCACCCCCCACTCTCCACCCCGCCCCCCCCACCACCAGGGATCAAACCCACAACCTAGGTATGTGCCCTGATTGAGAATGGAACCTGCCACCTTTTATTGTACCAGATGACACTCCAAACAACTGAGCAACCCAGTTAGTGTCTACCATTTAACCTAAAATACATTTTCTCTGCTTAAATCAACTTTGAAAATTTGTCTTCTTGGAATTATTTTTGTCTGTTTTTATACTGGTATTATTTATTATATTTCTAATGAGAGACCAGGAAATTTAATTTCACTGTGTTTCTTAGTAATTGTTTATGCGTGCTTATAGCACATATGTGCCTACTGTAAAATTAAGAGGTAAGAAGAAATTTTTCTCACACACTGACGATGAGAGGAAATTTAATGGAAAGGATATTTTCTCCCTGTAAAAATACAACATTATTTTTAGTGTAAAAGTCAAAGGAATTCAGACTCAAAATATGAATAGATGCTGTAAATTTTACTGAGATTCCCTGCTGGCTAGTTTGTCTAACCACTTCATTTAAGTCTATAAGGCAGTTTTAGTCCACAAAGAAATGAAACAAAAATACTATATTTTTATTTTATCTTTCATTATTTTACTTAAAAGAGAGATTACTGGAATCATTGGTAATAATATCACAATCATATATTTCACCTTACCAAGAAGTTTACAAATCACTAGACCTATGTGACTTATGTCTGTGTAATACAGTACTGACTAATATTTTTATGGGTGTCTAAATGAATGAATGAATGAATACAAAGATGTTACCAGAAATTTAAAATACACCTCTCCACTGGCATTTTACATAGATTATTTATAAAAATTTTATATTAGGACATTCTCCGTAAGTTAAAATAATACATTTATATATGGCAACAAAATAAACTCATAGATCTCTGATATCACAGGTATTTTTGGAATGTTTTTTAAAGGTTAAATATCAAATGAAGTGGTTGGACTGATTTTGTTCCATCTCTCCTCCTTCTCTCCTGCTCCTCCTCCTCCTCCTCCTCCTCCTCCTCCTCCTCCTCTTCAGAGTGATCATATGTTTTTAACTGATTTTAGAGACAGGGAGCAGGAGAGACAGAGAAAGCAAGATTGATCAGTCCCCTCTTGAAAACACTCCCACCTGGGTTCTAACCCATAACCTACATATATCCCCTGACCAGGAATTGAACTGGTGTATGGTATCATGCTCCAACCAACTGAGCCACCCAGCTCTTCTTAATTTTATAGACTCATGTCTTTATGTTTACATACATATCACTTAAAACCTATAATTTGCCTTATATAGATGTCTCTTACTACCATTATTTTAGTTCATAACAGCTTGTATTGTAAACATTTTCATGTCATTTTTTTCCTTCTCTGTTTGTAGTTAGTGTAGATTTTAAGTATCTTCATGATAAATGTCTGTATAGCCAAATGTCAAAATCCCTTCACTTTTAATGTCAAGATCCAATCTCTGATATGTTACATAGATTCTGATTTTATTTATTGTGGTTGTCAATATAGTCTTATTACTCTATTGCACATTTGATCTTTAATGAACTACCTGTGAGTTACGATGTGGGAAGTATGTCAGGATAAGAAAATGATCATCCCCATTTTCCTCCCAGCCATGACATTTTAGTATTATGAGCTATATCTCACAAGGTTAGGACTATGTGACCTATTTTGCTATACCCATTATCCTAATCCCAAAACAAAGACCAAGGGAAAGGAAGGAGTATATTTTAAATGGACTCTGGCCATGGTTTTATATGATGTGTTATATGGAAGGACAGAATTAATATTACTCACTGACCTTTCAGTTAAAAACTCAAGATGTGTCATAAAAATTAACCCTTGCCTCACCATCAAAAATAGATAATTGGTTTATCTTCTCACCATCTTTTACCATCTTTATCCATAACAGGAGAAAGATGAAATCATATTTTTATGAAAACACCTATTATTTTGGTCACATGAGCAAACATTTGTGAGGATAAGAGTTGACGAAGTACAGTTTTAGAAACACCACAAAAATATATCACTGTGTTTTTTTTGTTGTTGTTGTTGTTGTTTTTCAGCTAGCCTGTAGTGCCATTGTGAACCAACAATAACATAATGCACAAAGATGATAAATAATGTGACCTAATCCACAGAAGACAGCTAGGCTACGAATCAGAATTTTGAGAATTTTTACCTAAGAACATATTTGTTTTCCCTGTAACCTCAGAAAAATATTGAGGATTATTTATTATTCCTGGGATTTATCATCTAAAAATTTGGTTTTATCTCTATTTCTAAAGAGCAAAGTATCTGAATACCAAAAGAAAAACTAAAAACCTAGAACTAGCACTAGAATAAAACTGAACCAAACTATTATGAGCCAGAGTTGTTTAGTCAAACCTATTCTAGATTAGCTTAATTGTAGCAAACATAGGCACAGGGACATTTAAAATAACCATTTTTAGAAAATAAACCATTTTGGGGTGATTTGTCATGCAATATAATTGTGGCAGCAGCTGGTTAACACAAATATTAAGGGTCATGCACTCAAGTTAAATTCTGTTTACCATGGAAACTTATTTAACCTTCTTATGACTCACTTTTAAAATCATAAATATATATATATATATTTGCCTATATTTCCTTGGTAAATTACAAAATATGGTCACCAAATAAGAATGTGAATGGGGAAGAGGCGTTGAAGTGAGGATAATGGGAGTGTGAATGTAATAAGAAATACAGCAAAACATTTGGGCAGTATTTTATTTTTTAGTGCTTTCAAAGGAATATTTAAATTTGGGCATCAAAAAAAGTTAACTATATTAGTAAAGATAGGAGATTGGAGCCATAGAATGGAGTGTGTGCATGAGTCTGAGATAGTGGAGAAGTTAAGGTTACTGGTAATGACAAAGTTTAGCATATGACCATACTGGTGGATGTCTAGGGTAAGGAACTCTATTGTAACAATATAGATGGAGGAGAGTCATTCAATGAACTCAGAGATCAGAACATTGCAAAGACTGACAATTTTCATAGTGTTAAAATAAAAAAAAATATGTGTTAGAGAGTGTGACAGTTAATCAGGAGCTAAAAATCTCTAGGAAATGACAGAGAATAACCTAAGGATCATGGTGACAGTAAAGTATACTAATATTTACATTCTGATAATCAATATGTGTTTGTTTTAATGGAGGAGGCATTGAAAGGGGTCTTGAATGGGAATTAAGGGACTACAAAGAACACCTATTACACTTGTAGGATTAGAAAAAACTGTCCCCATCTGCAATGCAATTCTGATGCTAACTAGTAGATTTAGCATAGATTTCATAGGTTAAGGGCAAAGACTTCCACAAAGAGTCTTGTTATACCAGCCACAAGTTTGGGGCTACCACCTTACATTCAATAATGCACCAGAACAACTCAGATAACTCAAAAAAGCACTGCACTTAAATTACAGTTTTATTATAAGGATACAAATCAGAAACCAGCCAAAGAAGAGACCCAGGGGGAATTCTTACAGGTTCCAAATGGAGACTTTCCATGTCTTTTCCCATGGGATCAGGAAGCAATGCTCTCCCAGCACACCAATGTGTTCACCAACCAGGAAGCTCAACTGAGCTCTGATCTCCTGCTTTATTAGGATTTTATTATATAGACATGATTGGTTGAGTCATAACTGAACTTGAAGTTCCTGAAAGTCAGATTGATATCATCAGGCACATCATAGCCATTGGTGGACCAGTTGACTATCTGCCCCCAGTGGTCAGTGTACATCATAGTGAATGGTTGAGCAGCCTTAGCATATCATTAGCATATTATGCTTTGATTGGTTGTTTAGAGGTTCTGCCTGTTGGACTATTTGCATATTACCCTTTTATTATATAGTGGTAGGGGCCCGGTGCACAAAAATTTGTGCACTCGGGGTGGAAGGAATCCCTCAGCCCGGCCTGGGCACTCTCACAGTCTGGGACCCCTCAGTGGATGTCCTATGATGGCCCCAGTCTGTCAGGCGCCTTTTGTGTGTGTGTGTGTATGTGTGTGTGTCACCACTGGGGACCTGCCCCCAGCCTCATCTGAGGCTCAGAGCGGTCCTCCTGTGTGTGTCTACCTGCCGGGGGCCTGCCCCCAGGGACACCGTCAAGGCTTGGAGCAGGCACCCCCTCTATGTTGATCTCTCAGACTCTTACCCTCCCCTGCATGTTGTTCTCTATTTTGAGCTGTGACCAGGGCTGGGTGCTGCCTGCCTCCCAAGCTTGCTTACTGTCCATCTTCCTCCAGCCACCAGAAAGCAGGGAAAACCCCACCTTGTGGTCAGGCCAGCCTTTTCCTGCTCCCTGATCCCCGGAAGGGACCTGGGAAGCCGCCAAGCAGGCTGCCAACTCTTTCCCACTCACCGGTCCCCTGCTGCCTTCCTTTCCCCCTTCCCGGTGCTGCCAAGGGGTCTGGGGAGCTGCCAAGCAGGACCCTGGCCCCTGCAGCCTTGCTTTCCCGCTCCCCGGTGCCCCGCAAAGGGCCTGGGCAGCCATCAAGCAGGCCGAGACCCCCCCGCCGCCTCTTTCCCGCTTCCCGTCCCACCACCTTGCTTTCCCACTTTCTGGTGCCCTGCAAGGGGCCTTGGAAGCCCTCCAAGCAGGCCACCGACCCCCTGCCACCTCTTTCCCACTCCCCGATGCCCTGCAAAGGGCCTGGGAAGCCCACCAAGCAGGCCGCTGACACCCTGCCACCTCTTTCCCACTCCCCGATGCCCTGCAAACGGCAGGGAAGCCCACCAAGCAAGCTGTCGACCTCCTGCCACCTCTTACCCACTTCCCAGTGCCCTCCAACCCTGCCGCCTCTTTCCCACTCACGGGTCCTGGGTCCTGCGCCGTTCCGCCCTGCAGCCGCTCTGTGCACTTGGGAGGTCCCTCAGCCCAGCCTGTGCCCTCTCACAGTCTGGGACCCCTCAGGGGATGTCCACCTGCTGGCGTGCCTGACCAGGCTGGGTGAGGGGCTTTAAGGCTGCCCACAGCTCCCATTGACCCAATGTCCCAGCAAGGCTGGCTGGACGCAGGTTTCTGCAATTTCTCTCCTATAATTGATGCTGTTCCTTTAAGGCGGCCTACTAACTACTAAGGAAGCCTCCTCTGCTTCACCTCGCAGCAGCGTCTATAATGACACAATGTTACGTAGTGGTGAGGCCCTGGCTGCTCTTTCCTTCAGCTCCGGAGGATTCTATGATTGTTATATTGTTTCAAACCTGTGTTTCGCTAGAGCCAGTTTAAGCAGAGCGGGCACAGCTTCATTTTCGCTCCTGCTGCAATGGAAACTGCCGTTTACTCAGGTCCGTGAGTGGCGGCCTCCATGTTGGCTGGGCTAATTTGCATACAGCCGCTCTGATTGGCTGGTGGGCATGGCTTACCCTGTCTCGGAGAAACGGTTAATTTTACTATTTCGCTTTTATTAGTTTAGACTAGAGGCACAGTGCACAAAAATTTGTGCACTTAGAGGGGTCCCTCACCCCAGCCTGTACCCTCTCACAGTCTGGGACTCCTCTTAGCCCTGATCCATTGGGCGTAAGCTAGCAGTCAGTCATCCCTCTGGCAGCCCGGGAGCCCTCTGAGGATGTCCACTTGCCAGCAGGGAGCAGGACTAAGCTACAGTCAGACATCCTTAGCACTGCTGAGGAGGCAGGAGAGGCTCCCACCACCACCACTGTACTGGCAGCCATCAGCCTGGCTTGTGGCTGAGCAGAGCTCCCACTGTGGGAGCACACTGACCACCACGGGGCAGCTCCTGCATTGGGCATCTGCACCCTGGTGGTCAGTGTGTGTCATAGTGACCAGTCATTCTCAGTTGTTCTGCTGTTAGGATCAATTTGCATAATACCCTTTTATTACATAGGATAGAGGCCTGGTAAATGGGTGGGGCAAGCTGGTTTGCCCTGAAGCATGTCCTGGATCGGGGTGGGGGTCCTGCAGGGGATCTGGACACCCTGGGTGAGGGGCTGAGGACCATTTTCAAGCTGGCCACACCTCCTTCAGGGAAGGAGGTCCTGCTGGGGTCCCTGACCAGCCTGGGTGAGTGGCTGATAGCTATTTTTGGCTGTCTATAGCCCCTTCATGGTGGGGGTCCTGCTGGGTTGCCTGACCAGCCTGAGTGAAGGGCTGAGGGCCCTTTTCAGGCTGGCCAAACCCCCCAGTAGTGACCCTCACCCCATGAGGGTGTGACCAGCCTGGGTGAGGGGCTGATGACTATTTGAAGGCTGGCCACAGCCCCCAGCAACCCAAGCTCCTAGTAAAGCTGGCTAGAAGCAGGTATCTGGGATTTATTTATCTTCTATAATTAAAACTTTGTTGCCTTGAGCAGAGGCCATAGCCGGCCAGGGAGGGCAGGCAGGAAGTTTGGCTTCCTCTATCACTGGAGCAACCAAGCCTCCTGTTTGCTCCAGTTCTGTGGCTGCCAGCCACCATCTTGGTTGGGTTAATTTGCATATACTCGCTCTGATTGGCTGGTGGGTATGGCTTGGAGTATAGGGAAGGTGTGGTCAATTTGCATGTTTCTCTTTTATTAGATTAGACTAGATACCAAGGGCAAAAAAAATTTGTGCACAGGCCTGCTCTATCTCACAGTCTGGAAGTGCTCAGGGGATGTCCTAATAATGATAGTTTGATCTTCCTCTATGGGAGGGAATCAGGAGGACCAGGGGAAGTTGCCATATCCATCACTCTGCTGCTGCTGCCAAAGACTTCTCGGTCCTGGTTTCTTAGCACTGGCCCCATGCCCCGTCCACTTGGGAGGGATATCTGGGGCCAGGCCAGCTGGGGGAGGGCCTGTGGGAGGTTGATGCACTGTGGTTGCACCCCATTCAGCCTCTGTGGAAGTTCCAGTACTGTGGTGCTGCCTCTCCCAGCACCACCTCTGTGGAAGGAGGGCCACATCAGTGAGGGTGGGGCTGGCCCAGCCCCAGTGGTGCTGCTGGCTCTCCTATGCCACTAGCCCTCAGCCCTCACTACCACCATGGCTGCCAGCCCTCAGCCCTCACAGCTGCTGCAGCTTTGTCCAGAAGAACATCCAGAAGACATCCAGTCTAATTAGTATATTACCCTTTTATGAGTATAGACCAGGGGCTCAGTGCTCGAATTCATGCACCTTGAAAGGAAGTGTGGTCCGCAAGGCTGTGGTGGTCACAGGGATGGCTCTCAGCTCATCCTCCATGGCCCCACCTGGCCCCTCCCACAGTGGCCCCTGGTCCCCTGTCTGCCAGAAGTTTTGCTTCTGCTGCTGCTGCTCCCTTGTGCTGACAGCATGGAGCTATTGGGGCCAGTGCCAACAGCAGGTGTGATTGGGGCCAGTGCCATCAGCAGGTGCAAGGGACAGCTGCTGCCCTGATTGCCCCTCAGGAGCAGGGGGAGGTATAGAAACCCTTAGCCAACCTGCTGATGGTGCCAAGCAATCAGAACTGACACCAGGCACCAGAAACATGTGCAAGTGGTGGCTCCAGCACCAGCTGCAGGTGTGAGTGTGGCCAGCACTGGCAGTGGGTGCAAGAAGTGGCTGCCAGCTCCAATTGCCCCTTAAGAGCAGGAGGAGGTGGAGAAGCTGTGAGGGCGATTGGGGCTGGCAATCACTGCTCACTCCCACTGATGGCACTGAGCAATCAGGGCTGGTGCTGATTGCTGGCAGTGGGTGTGAGCAGCTGCTCTATCACTGGCAGCAGGTGCGAGCAGAGTTGGCACCAGCAGTAGATGAAGTGCGGGCAGGACTGTGGTTCACTGGAGCAAAGAATTTTCAGTAACGACCAGAGGCTCACCCTGATGACAGTGACCAGTGCCCTGCCCTAGCCTGCCACCCCCAATCACCTGCTCCACCATCTCACTGTGTCTGACACCCACCTGCTGCTGATGCCTCCCATGTTCCACTCGTGCCTCCTGTTGGTCAGTGTACATCATAGCAACTAGTTTGGTTCTGCCATTTGGTCTATTTAAATATTAGAGTTTTATATAGAGAGAGGATATTTTGCCTAGCAATACTATTGTTTTCTATTCTTTTGATACTGTGTACTATTTAGTTTCTGATTTTCTAGGCAAATACTTTAAATTTGAGAATTGTTTAAGGGTAGACAGAACTTTTATAAATAGCCACTCAAACAGACAATTGACCAGAGAATTTAGGGATTATAAACAAGAGAGAGGACTTTGGAAATGTTGCACAATGTAGCTATGACTAGAGAAAATTATTTCACTTAATCTCATATAAAGTGTTGACCTATGATGAAAGAATAAGTATCTGACCCCATAGAATATAGCTACTAAGTGAAAAAAATTCTGACTTAAATGCATAATTTCCCAGTTTGAAATTCCACCCGCTTTCCATTAGGTCTCTATGTGCATGAAGGAGTTATCTAATATAATAAAAGAGTAATATGCAAATTGACTGTTACCCTAGACACCTAAGCCACGCCCACCAGCCAAGCCACACCTCCCAGACAACCAGAGCGGCTGTATGCAAATTAGCCCAGCCAAGATGGAGGCCGGCAGCCATGGAGCTAGAGCAAACCAGAGGCTTCTGTTGCAACTGCCTGCCTAGGCTGGCTGAGC
>PVJC01017612.1:0-32245 GCA_004026665.1 Murina feae | reverse complement strand
TGGGGGAAAGGAGGGAGGCTGAGGGGAAAGGAGGGAGGCTGAGGGGAAAGGAGGGAGGCTGAGGAGGAAGTGCAAATGGGGGGAGAATTGGGACTCTCTCCTCTGCCCAAAGCAACTTTCATGTTCACAGATATGTTCCCAGCACCTAGAAGGCCTGGCACATTGGAGGTATTTATTAAGTCATTTGCATCGGACCCCGAGGCAGAGGAAAGCCATCTGGTGACCCCTCTGTCCTTGACCAAAGTATACCACTGGCCGGCCCTGGGGCTCAGGCTGCGCTGGGACGGAGATTAGAATGAGGCAGAGCTGGGAACAGGACTGAGGCTTGGGGTAGGGTTGAGCTTTCTGACTGGGCTGCAGCTGCAGTGGGTCTGAGGTTAGGGCTGGGGCCAGGGCAGTTGCCGGTGTGTTTAAGGCTGGGGCTGGTGCCAAGGTCAGGCTGGGATGAGGGCTGAAGGCGGGTGGAGTGGGTGCTGATGTCCAGCCTGAAATGAAGCTGGTTTGGCACTGGCTTTGGGCGTTGCGTGGTCCCTGCCTGCAGATACCCCTGAACTCGTGGTAAGTGGCTTTTGCTGGGTGACTGGCTCATGAGGCACCATCTACTCATCAGGCAGCCTGACGGGCAGGAAAGAGCACTGGACCAAGAGTCCAACTCTGCATCTTGCCCTCCCTCTGCAATTAATGAACAATGGAAGTCTGAGCTCCTCAATGCTGCCTGCTCTGTGTCACCAGGAGTTGGGAGGAGGCCATGTAGTAACACATGAGGGTATTATTTCAAATGGTTTATGTTTTCTAATGACTTTTAAATCTTTTAAAATAACTCATATCCCATAAAATTCACCCTGTTAATGTAGACAATTCAATAGTCTTTTATTATATTCACAAGGTTGTGCAAACATCACTACATTCTAATTCCAGAATATTCCATTATCCCCAAAAGAAATTCTGTATCATTAGCAGTTATTCCTCATTCCTGTTTTCCCTCAGCCCTGGTAACTACTAATATACTTCCTCTCTCTATGGATTTGCCTTTCTGGAACACTCGAATAAATGGCAGCATGCATTATGTGGTCATTTGTGTCTGCGTTTTTTTCCCCCTCTTAGCATGGTGTTTTCAAGGTTCATCTATGTTGTAGCATGAGTCAGCACTTCATTCCTCTTCATGGCCAAATAATATTCCATTGAAAGGATATACCACATTTTGTTTACCCATTCACATGGGATTATTTTCAGTTCAGGGGTGTTCTCAGAGGGAGGAGGCCAGAACAGCACCGGGAGGAGAGGCCTATCTGCATGGGGAGGTGTGTGCAGCCCACGCAGATCTGTCTCTGGCCCTCTGCATCCTAAAAATGCAGGAAGGCATTGCAGAAATTCCCTGGATTTTGAGACTGGAGAATCATTGCTACCTAGACTCCAGGTTTTCCATTGCCCCAAACTCTAGGTTGGTATGGGCACTGGTGGGAACTTCCTGGAGGTAGGGAGGTAGCAAACACAGTGCTGAACCAGGCCCACCATGAATGCTCGACAAATACTGGACAAATAGATGGAGAGAGATATATGGATGATTGGAGGAAAGATAAATGGATGAAAGGTTGGATTAAGGGATGGATTGGTGGGTGGAGCTGGCTCTGCATTCTTGCCAATACCTCCTTTATGCAGGAGAGAGAGATGAACTTCCTACCTAGAGAGAAATTCTAGCCTAAGGCATCTTTGAACCAAGGGACCTCTCATTTATCTACTACCTCCTACTCAGCAATAGGAAGGATTAAATCTCAAATCTTTGGAATTTCAAATCAACATGATCTGCTTGTGCTTGGTGCAGAGTCGGTGTCTAATGCATTGTCAGTGGCTGGATGGATGAGTGAACGGCTGAAACCACCGAGCAAACCGATTTCCCACCCCTTTTACAAATTAGGAAAGTGACACCTAGGTCTCCCCGCAGACCAGGGGCACAGTGTGGTGTGGGATCAAGGCCAGCTGGAAATCCAACGTTCTTTTCCCCCAACCAGGCGAGTTCCTGATTGCCGGTCTCCCCGGGGACATCATGTGTAAACCAGAAGAGTCACTGGCAGGCTTTGAATTCTGTGTTCTCCTACCTGTGACAAGGAGGTTACCGCGCCGGCCACGTGTCCGTGTGACGTCGGAGCGTAGGGTGTGTGCATGCACATGCTGGAGAAGGGAAAGGCAATTGCGTCTTGTCATCAGCTTCCATCTCCCCGTGTCCAGCTGCAGCGTATCAGGTGCAGGGGGCACTCAAGATAAGCTGGTTTTGACGCACTGCATATGCCTTCCTACCTCCCAGGGAGGCTGTTACGGCTCCCTGTGACAGGGACAATGACATCCCACATCTGGGCAGCACATACATGAGGTAATGACTCTGCTCAACGAATGGTGGCTGCGTTCATTAAATCATGACACTCCGCATGGCCCAGGCATTCTTAGCAGGCTTCGTGCTTTCCAGCGCCGTCGGCCTGGGTGTCAGGAGGTCTGGTTCTAATCTCGGCTCGGCCAGTCACTCACTCCCTGTGGGACCCTCGATGTCTAGCCTCCTTGGGCCTCAGTCTTTGCATCTGCAGGATGGAGCTAATCAAGCTCTCACCCTGGGGCAGCTGGGGAAGACTGGCTCTGTGGGTACTTTGCACGCTGTAGCCTGAGCAATGAGCAGCAAAGTGGCACGGGTGCAACCTGGCCCACCACCTGTTTTTGTAAATAAAGTTTTATTGGAACACAGCCATGCCATTCGTGGGAGTATTGTCTGTGGCTTCTTTCAGAAGAGCTGTGACAGAGACCAGAGGGCCTGCAAAGTCGAAAATGTTTACTATCTATCTGTTTACAGGGAAAGTTGGCCAACTCCGGCTATTGAGCAACAATTCCCAGGCCTCAGCGGCACAGGCCCTCCACCCCTTCCGTGGGAACCTGAGGAGAGCACTGCTCCCAGGCCCACCCCAAGGTTCCCTTCAGTAGGTCTGGGGTGAAGCATGGGTACCTCCTTCCCAGCAAGTGTTCCTGGTATTTCTGATCAAGTGAGATCCCTAGCCCAGTGTTAGAAACACCCTGGGGTAGGCAGACCTGGGAGCAAATCTATGCTACACCACTTGCTATCTGTGTGACGGTGGGCAAGTTACTTAACCTCTCTGAGCATCCTCATCTACAAAACGAGGACCACACAGCCCGTCTCTCAGGGCTACTGGGAAGATTACATGAGAATCACTATAGAGTGCTCGGTCAGCCTGGTACTCAGCAGCTGCCCGTGAGCTTCCTTTCCTGCATCCCTGGGCGTTCTCCTTCGGCCCTGGGCAAGCCTTTCCCCAGTTCCTACAGCTTCTCAGGGGCGCCTGTCCCCCATCTTCACAGACAGGTCCTGCTTCCCCAGCATTTGGTGAGAGGCAGCACCAGAGGGCTGGGCTTGCTGAGCCTGGAGTCAGCCTATTTCTGACGCTGAACTGCCACCAGCCCCGTGTTGACACATTTACTCTCACAATATTTTCTTTCTGTGGCCATTCTTGGCCCTGGGGCTGACGTCAGATGACAGTCAACTCCCCACTAGAGCTTCCAAAGAACAAGATGGACACCTCCCTGCCCCTCCACGGTCCCATCCCTCTTTTCCGGTCTGAGCTTTCGGAACTAACCACACTCTGGGTGACAAGTGACTTGCCAAATGTGTTGGTATGAGAACAGGCCCCAATCCGTCCTGGCGTTGAGCTCCCCTGGGCGGGCCTGGCTCTCTCCTGGGACCTCAGTTGCCTTCTCTTTGCCCTGAGAGGTCTGCTTACCTGGCCTCCAGGCTTCTCCCAGCACCGCGAAGCCTGCGACTCAGGGACTCCAGATGCCCCTGGTTGGGAGATTCCAGAATTTCCTTCTCAAGCGAAGAGAAGGATAGGGCGAAAGAGGATGGAAATTGTGAAAACCGAGCCACACCTCTGTGCATCTACAACCATGCAAAGTGCATGCTCTTTCTCTCATCAAGATAGAGAAATACTACAAGCCCGTGACTAAAACCTCCTCACGGAGGTGAGTTCCACTGTGGCAGCAAGTGCCCTGCATCTCAAGCACCCTGGGGAGCTGGGGATGAACCAGGAGTCAAGCTTCTCCCACCCACCTGCCGCTCACTCAGACTGACAGTGCGGGCACCTGCCACTCACTCAGACTGACAGTGCGGGCACCTGCCACTCACTCAGACTGACAGTGCGGGCACCTGCCACTCACTCAGACTGACAGCGTGGGCACCTGCCACTCATTCAGACTGACAGTGCGGTCACGTTGCAGGTGAAGCCACCTGCATCCCAGGGCCAGCTCTGCTTGTCCGGGAGGAAGAAGAACCGTGCTCGAGTCCAAGGGAAGAGGAAATTGCAAAGTCCCCTACCTTTCATATCAAGCACATACAGGGTGGGGCAAAGCAGGCTTACAGTATGCGTACACACAGCACCGTTTATCCTTGTATTGCTGTTTATGAACTAGCTGTCATATTATTTTCCATACAAACAACCGCAGACCCACTTTTGCCCCACCCTGTGTTGGTTCATGGGAAAGCCACGGGGAGGGGAGCCAAAGGACATTCGTCTGGAACCTCAGCATGAAAGACATAAGACGCACCGGACCCTCCTGCCTTGGAGTGTGTTTGGGGGGCGAGAAGGTGTGGGGGCTGGGGCGTGTGTGGTTGAAGGCAAGCCTGTGAGTCAGATAGACCCAGGTCTGAACTCCACTGAGGCTGCCGATGGCTGGGGGACCCTTTCTGGGCCTGGCCTTTGCCAACTGTGAGATGGAGATGCTAGTAATCTGTACCTTATGGGGCCCTTGTGGGAATGGAAGGAGGTTGTCCAGGGACAGCGCCTCTGCCAGTTCTCAGTTCAGAGGAGGCCCTTGCCAGTGCCACTTGGACAGGGTGACGGGACGGTTCTCTGAGGGTCATGCCGGCAGATGCTTACTCTGGCACAGGGACCATCCCAGTGCTCGGAGGCTCTCACACGCGCTGTCATTTAGAGCATTTCGCACAACAGGCTCAGAGGCAGACATTGTTGTCCCCCTTTTACAGCTGCTGAAACGGACGCTCAAAGAAGCATCAGGTCCTAGTGGCCCCACATGGCTTGTCCAGAGGCTTCCCCGGTGCTGGCCGCTGGCCTTGCAAGTTCTCTTCAGCAAGTTCTGGGCTGTTCCCGGGCAGCTCAGCCAGAACTGTGAGGACACAGCGCCCTCCAGTGGCCTCCGTGAAGCAGTGAGGAGCTGTGCAGGGGCTGCTGCAGCCAGAGAAGGAGGTGCATTTTCTGCTCCTGCCCTCACCAGTCCAGCTGAGGGCCCAGGTCACTGGCTCCTTGACCGCCCCCGCCCCAATATTCCCTGTATTCCAGGGCTCTTATAATTACACTAGGGGCCAGTGCACGAATTTGTGCACCTTGAAAGGAACTGTGGGCCGTGAGGCTGTGGTAGGCTCAGGGGGCGGGTCTTGGCCCATCCCCTGTGCACCCGCCCAGTCCCTCCCACAGCAGCCCCCAGTCCCCGGTCTGCTGGCAGCCCTGCTCCTGCCACCCCCACTCACACCCGCTGATGGCACCAAGCGATTGGGACCGGCGTCAGACACTGGCAGCGGGTGCGAGCGGGGTCAGCGCCAGCAGCAGGTGAGAGGCGGGACTGTGGCACCCTGGCACACGGGAGCAAAAAATTTTCAGTAACCATCAGAGGCTCCCTCCATACAGCAACCGGGGTCCCACCTTGGTCCCATTCATCTGCTCCACCATCCTGCTGCGGCCGATGCCCGCCACGGTCCGCGCATGCCCCCTGGTGGTCAGCGCATGTCATAGCAACTGTTTGGTGGTTCACTTGCTGCAGTTCTGCCATTTGGTCTATTTGCGTATTAGCCTTTTATCATACAGGATCCCTTTAATTAGGGAAGAAACTTACCACCTAAACAAACTCTCTTTGCAAAGAGGAAATTATTGGCCCCAGGATGAAAACGGTACATCCAAGGTCACTTGTGAGTGACCCTGCCACTCACAAGCCCCAGTCGCCTGTCTCCCCTTCAGCCCCAGCAGGAAGCTCGTGGAGGCTGTATCCACCAACCCTGTACCCCAGCGCCTCTCCGTTTCTCCCCTCGGCCCTCGCCCTGCCACTGTGTGCCTGTGAGCCTCTGCCCACTGCCCCAACCACCCATAGCATCACTCTCTAAACCCTCCTGTGCAAGCCCCCTGCCTGTCCCCACCTCCCCAGCATTCTCCTCACTGAGCACCCACTCCTTGGGCCCCACCAGCCTCTCTCAGACCCCACGATGGCCCTTCTCATCTGCGCTGGGCACCCTCACCTGGCCACTCAGTTCTGGGAGACGGGAGAGAGAATTGGCTGAGACAGGGTCTCTGGTTTGGGCTTACGTCCTGGGTCTCCGTGAGGACTGGCTGAGAGGACGGGTGGAAGGCCCTATCCCGGTGCCTGCCGCATGGAAAGTGCGCAATTAATGGAAGTGATTCCTTTTGGTATTCTTCTCCCACGAGACTGTATATTCTTGGAGGGCAGCACTCGTGTCTTATTCATCTTTATATCCCTGGCAACTAGCGTGAGGTCGGGCCGTAGAGGAAGTGTCATAGATGTTGGTTCATAGACAGGTTGAATGGATGTGGCTGCCAGAGGAGAAAGAAATACACGAGAGCTGCCATTCATCCAGCTGTTGGGCAGTGACAGAAACCTGCAGAGCCTGCCTCTCCCCCTCGTTCGCGGGGGAGAGCAGGGCTCGCAGAGGAAAAGGCCCTGCCTGAGTCCCATCGCGACGGCGTTGGTGGCAGAGCTCACACCGGAAGTCACTTGTCTCTGGCTATAGCCCCATGCCACTCCCCGGTCTCCACACGTTTCCCAGCAGAACCACAGGCAGCGTGTGAAAGAAATCCGAACCGGTGTTTCGTTAGAGTTTGCTAAAGTTCTCGGTGCTTCCCACTTACGATCTCATTGACTCCCCACCGGATGGGAGGCTGCTATCAACCATCGCCATGATAAAGGGGAGGAAACGGAGGCCCAGGGAATTCGAGTGACCTCCGGCAGATGCAAGCTTTTTCTGCCACACGAGCCAGTCTGTCGCCTCGATGCTGGTGGGGTTTAATGCAGAAGGGCAAGCCGGGAGGGGTGCATCCTGGGTCTGAAAGTGGGAGGAGAAGGACTGAGGAGCCACAGACGTGTCTGGAAACGTTGCCTTGATCGCTTTTACTGGTAGCATAGCCTATTCTTATAGATGCTCTGTCATGATATGCTGTGGGACGACTCTCACTGTGCAGCTCTCAGAGCACTCCTGCATGCACAACCCAAGTCCTCACCCAAGCCCGTGCACGCATGCAAGGCAGGGGTTGCTATCACAGCCTCACAAAGAAGTGGCTTCCGGGGAGTTTCTAGAATCCCTTCAAGGTCGTAGAGCTCATAAGGGGTTTGCCAGAGTCACAACCTGAGCTTTTCTGACTCCTGATCTGTGCTATTTCCCACACCTGCAACCTCCCTGAGCACCTACAGTGTGAGCAGGTGTTGTGTGAGCATCCAGGGTGTGGGCAGGTGTTGTGTGAGCATCTATTGTGTGGACAGGTATTGTGTGAGCATCTATGGTCCACGATGTGGTACAGATGTTGCTCAGGAGGCTAATGTGAGTGTGATGGAGAGTCAGTGATGGCAGGGGTGAGTGGAAAGAGAGAAAGCAGGTCGATTGGGGAACTAGCTAAAGAGGCTCTGCAGGGAACAGGACTGGTCCACCTAGACCTTTCTGGGCCCCACCCAGTGTCCCAGCCTCTGCTCTGCCACACTCGAAGCTGTCAACGCAGATTCTGTCACTAGATGGCGCTCTTGGATAGGGAACTGACTGGAGTGCCCCTGGCCGGGGTGGGAGACTTACTATGGGGACTGCTAACAAGGGGCCAGCAGTGTCTGCCCTGCCTCTGATGAGGAGGGTCTCTCCCACATCAGCCTGTGTTTCAGAAAGGCCCTATCAACCTCCTCAACTGAAATCCAAGGTCCCCCTCAAGTCCGGACAATCAAGCCCCACGACATGACCCCAGAGGCCCTGTCTCAGACAGGGCTCTCTCCCGTCTTCCGGAATTGAGTGGCCAGGCGAGGGTGCCCAGTGCCATTGTGGGGCCTGAGAGAGGCCGGTGGGGCCCAGAGGAGCTGGGGCTCAACTCCATGAGGGGAATATTGGGGAGCAGGCGGGGGGAGGGGCTTGCAGAGGAGGGTTTAGAGAGCGATGCTACTCTACCCGCAGGCCCACAGTGGCAGGGTGTCTCCGGGGACCTGAATGGTTAGAGCAAGGGAGATGGGTGGGAACGTGATGCTGGGAGGTGGGCGCAGAAGGGGACTCGGGTGCTCCTGCTCTGTTGAGGACTCCCCGCTGTAGGGGAGAGTGGGGGTTACTGAGGGAGGAGTGGGAGTAGAAAGGAGATGACAACCACCATGGCAGCGGGGAGGGAGAAAGGAGGAATTAGCTTAAGGCGACCAGACATCCAGCTTTTGGTGGGACAGTCCCGATTTTTAACAATTTGTCCTGGGTCCCGCGGCGTTTTAAAAAAAGTCCCGATTTTTTGGAAAGAACGCACGACAAGCTAGGGGAACGGCGGGAGAACGGGAAGGGAAGATACTGTTTTCGGCCAATGGTGTCCCGCTTTACCAATGTTAAAATCTGGTCACCTTACATTAGCTGTAGCTCACCCTGAATCAAGCTCAGGGGCCCAAGAGGGTGGAGAGGGTCAGAGGGCAAGGGAAGTGAGGCAGGATTGACCGCCCTGCTCACTGAGCTGACACAGGTGAGAGAACTCCGGCCACTACCAGCCAGGAGCTCAATCACGGTGATTGCAGACTCTAATCATAGCCCAGGCCTTCTGAGTGAGCCTGGGGGTGGGGTGGCAGGGAGGGTGCAGAGCAGTGGCTCCAGCAGAGATTTTAAGTTTATTGAGCACTTCCCACGGGAAAACCCATATAAGGTCAGATACAACGCAGGACACCCAGTTCAATTCAAACTCCAGGCAAGCAAGGAGTAACTTATTAGCACAGGTGTGTCCCCAATATGGCAGGGGACTTACGTATACTACAAAAAACCTAGTCCTTGCTTATCTGGGATTCAAATTTCACTGAGCAGCCCGTGTGTCTATCCGCTCAGTGGCGACCCCATCTGTATTATTTCATCCTTCCAGCCACCAAGGAGGAGGATCCAGGAACCAGGAACCATCTGCACTTTCACAGGCATCGTAACCGAGGTTCCCCCAGGTAAAGGAACTTGCCCAGGTAGCGCAGCAGGTGAGCCATTCCAGCTCCGTGTGCCCAGCGCCTGACTGACGGACTGCATCCCCACCAGCTTCCTCTCCAATCAACCCACATAAAAAAAGAAGCCGAGACGTCTGTTCTCTCGAGGAGGCGGACAGTTAAAAACGGGCTCCGACGGCACCAAAAGTATCCTCCATGGGAGAATAATAGAGCTCCCGTTGCAATGCAGGAGTGGGTTTTCATAAATCACCCCGCGGAGTGGCAGGTCGGTTCAGGGTGAAGAGGTGGGCTCTGGGAAAGGTTGAGTAAAGGCCCAGCCTCATCTGTGACTAGTTGCAACAGTTTGGGTGAAGTACTTAACCGTTCTGTGCTTTAGTTTCCCCATTAAGCATCAAGGAGAATACTGCCCATGCTGTAGGTTGTTGTCAGGATTAAATGAGATAATACATGTACCAGCAGTTGGAATAGTGCCTGGCACTTGTGAGCACCCTCAGCAGTCAGTCAGGTCAGGTGCTACGTTAGCTCTGTGTGTGTAGTCTAACCGCTTTACTTCATGGAGAGATTGCCTAAGCCCAGAGTGCGAACTGCTTGGCTCAAGGGCCACACAGCAGAGAAGTGGCCTCAATCTCAGGCCTCCAAACTGAAGTCTGTGATGCCAGTGTCAGAAGAAGGAGAGAGAGAGATTGGCCTCCTACGTCAGGTGAGAGCCGGGTTCCTGACCCTCCCTCCCATCCCGATCTCTCCCCTGACAGTCGGTACGAAGGAATCCTCCTACTTCCGAGGTCATTTACGGGATTGAAATCTCCCAGCTCTTGTTCAGCAATACAATATGGTCAACTTATTTCATTTCCCTCCACAAACACTTGTTGGGGGCGGCCACATGCCAGACACTGTGTTAGGCACACGGGATAGAAAAGCAGGTTGGTACCAAGAGACCCCCGTGTGACTGGCAAGCAGGTGGGAGCGAAGGGAAGCAACAATGGAGAAAGTGATGGTTGATCTGAACCCTCCAGGGTAGAGATGGTGGTGAGGTACAGAAGACACAGGAAAGGCCTTCCAGACTGAGGGAACAGCATGTGCCAAAGCCTACAGACCAGCCATAAACGTGCCATGCCCCGCAGGGCACATGAAAAGGAGACCGGAGTTAGAGCTGGCTGTGCCAAATGCTCCTCACAGTGCCCTAGACAGCCAGCTGGCCAAGTCAGGACTATGAAGACCACCTGTGATTCCTGCCCGTCCTTCAGCCCCTGCTCATCATGTCCTGGAGCTATTGCCCTCCCTGCCCCTCTCTGTCCATTTTCTCCACCACCCCTCACTCTCACCTGGTCAAAGCCACCATCATCTCAAGCGTGGGTCCCAAATGAGCCTCCTAGCAGTCTGTCCAATAGCCAGCAACCTCAACCCCTCGTGACCTATTTGCATTTCTACACCTAGAGTGCTGATTTGAAAATTAGAATATAATCTCCCAGCTTAAAACCCTCCCATTCATTCATTCATTCATTCACTCATTCATTTAACCAGTAAGTCACACTTCTTCAATAATGTTCGGCCCACTATGTGCCAAAGATTATTTATTATATCAGTAGGCATACATCGAGACAAAGTCCCTGCCCTCCAGCAGCAAATACTGTGTTCAGCACACAGCTCAGTGCATAACATTACCTCCCGCCCTTTTTCATGCCCATACCCTCGCCGCTTTCTCATGAAGGAGCAGTGCTGGGTGTGGAGTGGAATGGTGACTAGATATCAACCCATTCAAGTAAGTCCTACAGCCCTGTGACCATGTCAGTCTGTGTTTCTTCTGGATAAAAGCCTTGAGGGATAAGACAGTCACTAAACAAACCTGTGAAGTAGAAGCAAAGGTGCATTTAATGAGCAAAAGGGCATCAAGAAGCAGGTGGAGGGGTGGGGGTGGGGTCTTTGCCAGGCTCTGCCTCTGTTCTGTGTAGCTGTGCCCCGTGTACTGCTCTGTGAGGCTTTGACAAGGTAATTCTGTTGTTTCATTTATTGCTCATAAACTGCATGCTTATGGGAAAGAAATTTTGAAATACTTTAACAATATCAGCTTCATAAGATTATTGTGAGGTCTGAGAAAGATAATGGATGTCACGAGAGCCACTCTGTTCTTGGCACAGTCAACTTTTAATACGTGTGAGCGCCGATTTTAGAAATATGAGATCAGCCCTGACCGGTTTGGCTCAGTGGATAGAGCGTCGGCCTACAGACTGAAGGGTCCTGGGTTCGATTCCGGTCAGGGGCATGTGCCTTGGTTGTGGGCACATCCCCAGTGGGAGGTGTGCAGGAGGCAGCTGATAAATGTTTCTCTTTCATTGATGTTTCTACCTCTCCATCCCTCTCCCTTCCTCTCTGTCAAAAATCAATAAAATATATTTTTTTTTTAAAAAAAAGAAATATGAGATCATTGTCATTGTTGAGAGCAAAACCAAAAATTGCCCTGGCTGGTGTGCTCAGTTGGTCGGGCGCCATCCCATGCACGGAAAGGTTGCCAGTTCGATTCCCAGTCAGGGCACATGCCTGGGTTACGGGCTTGATCCCTGAGAGGGAGTGGGCAGGAGTCAATCAATTGATCAATGTTTTGCTTGCACAGCAGTGTTTCTCGCGCTCTCTCTCTCTTTCTCCCCCCCCTAAAAATAAATTTAAAAAATATTATGAGGCATGGCTTGTTTCATTGGCCACAGAATCCCCCAGCACCTCTCACAGTGCCTGGCACATAGTAGGAGCTCAATAAATACTGGATGAATAATATTTATACAGGATGGAGAGATTAGCAAAAGGGATAAATGCTCATGGGTTCATCACAAGAAATGTACTGCGCTGAGTAGGAATATAATGAAGAGACTTTTACAAAATTTGTCAGGAAAGTCCTCATTCCCGCAGACGTTGCGTATTCAGCAAGCACTGTCTCTGTTCCAGGTGCTTTTCCCACTGCGGGGATGGGGCAGTGGGCAGAGGAGACCAGGTAGGTCTCTGTTCTCAGGGAGCTCACATTCTCGCGTGGGGAGACAGATAAACAAATAAACAGAATATGATGTGATCATAGGTGCCATGAAGAAAAATAAAGCAGAATAAAGGAGGCGGGGAGTAATGGAGATGCTCTTCCAAAGACAGAAGGCCTCTCCCAAACCTGACATTTGAACATTCACACGCGGGAATGCAGGATATCTGCGGGAAGAGATTGCCACATTTGGAAACAGCTAAAAAGAGAAGAAATACATTCCACCCAGTACCTCAGCCTCATTGTTAATCAACTGAAACAAAATAAAGACTCTTTGTAGTGCGACGCCTGAAAGTTGAACAGAGACACACTCGACATGAAAGGCAAGCCTTTAGTTAATCTGTTTTTGTTGTTATTGAAATCCTAAGTACCTCCTTTATCACAGATGGCTCAAAACCTGCAGGAAAAGCGATGCTTTAGAAACACAATGCCCAATGAGAAACAAAAAAACCTCAGCAATGATCACGGCCTCACAAGAAATAACTTGAAATGGTGAGAGCACCGATCGATGAGATTGAACAGTTGGACGCAAATGATGCTAGCCCCCTAAGAGGAAAGTATTCGCGTGAGTCGTCACACAGATCCCACGAGGCTTCCCATCAGACTCAGCCATTTTCCGTTTGGAGAGTTGTCAGCCAGTCAGTCAAGTAACACTAGGGAGTATCGATTATTTGTAAAATCGGGAGTTTTATGGCTTTAAAGATGAACTGAGCCCAGATCTACACCTAAGGAGCTTCAGTCTTGCCCCAGGTTGACACATATTTATCATTTATTTTTATTTTATTTACTAGAGGTCCGGTGCACAAAATTCGTGCACTTGGGAGGAGGGGTCCCTCAGTCCAGCCTCTGCCCTCTCACAGTCCGGGAGCCCTCGGGGGATGTCCGACTGGCTGCTTAGGATGTCGGTCTCCTGCTTCCTCCGTCAGTCATCAGTTGGATATCCTTAGCGCTGCTGTAGATGCAGGAGAGGCTTCCACCTCCACTGCTGCGCTCGCCAGCCCTCAGCTTCTGGCTGAGTGGCATCCCTGCTGTGGGAGTGCACTGACCACCAGGGGGCAGCTCCTGCATTGAGCATTTGCCTCTTGGTGGTCAGTGCACATCATAGCGACTGATCATTCTGCTGTTCAGTTGATTTGCATATTAGTCTTTTATTATATAGGATTAGAGGCCCGGTGCACAAAAATTTGTGCACTCGGGAGGTCCCTCAGCCAGGCCTGTGCCCTCTCATAGTCTGGGACCCCTCTGGGGATGTCCACCTGCTGGCATGACTGGCCAGCCTGGGTGAGGGGCTGAGGGCTGTTTGGAGACTGGCCAAGGCACCCAGTGGGGACCCTGACCCCATGGGGGTGTGGCCAGCCTGGGTGAGGGGCTGAGGGCTGTTTACAGGCTACCCACAGCCCCTTCAGGTTTTGGGTCCCTACTGGGATACCTGGCCAGCCTGGGTGAGGGGCTGATGGCTGTTTGGAGACTGGCCAAGGCGCCCAGTGGGGACCCTGACCCCATGGGGGTGTGGCCAGCCTGGGTGAGGGGCTGAGGGCTGTTTACAGGCTACCCACAGCCCCTTCAGGTTTTGGGTCCCTACTGGGATACCTGGCCAGCCTGGGTGAGGGGCTGATGGCTGTTTGGAGACTGGCCAACCCCCCCAGTGGGGTCCCTCACCCCATTGGGGTGTGGCCAGCCTGGGTGAGGAGGTGAGGGGCATTTTCAGGCTGCCCACAGTCCCTTCAGGTTTTGGGTCCCTACTGGGGTACCTGGCCAGCCTGGATGAGGAACTGAGGGGCATTTTCAGGCTGCCCACAGTCCCTTCAGGTTTTGGGTCCCTACTGGGGTACCTGGCCAGCCTGGGTGAGGGGCTGATGGCTGTTTGCAGGCTGGCCAAGCCCCCCAGTGGTGTCCCTCACCCCATTGGGGTGTGGCCAGTGTGAGTGATGGGCTGATTGGCGCTTTCAGGCTGCCCACAGTCCCGTCAGGTTTTGGGTCCCTACTGGGATACCTGGCCAGCCTGGGTGATGGGCTGATTGACACTTTCAGGCTTTAAGGCTGCCCACAGCTCCCATTGACCCAATGTCCCAGCAAGGCTGGCTGGAAGTAGGTTTCTGGGATTTGTTTATCTTCTATAATTGATGCACTGTTCCTTTAAGCTGAGGCCTAGTAACGAACCTCCTCTCTGCTTCACTTCTCGCTTCTATAATGAGACAATGTTACCCTTAGTAGTCAGGCCAGGCCTGCTGTTTCCTTCAGCTTCGGACACTTCTATGATTGATATTTTGTTGCAAATATGTTTTGCCTGGAGCCAAGATAAGCTGAGCGGGCGGCAAACAGTTTCAGTTTTACTCCTGCTGCAATGGAAGCTGCCGTTTACTCAGGTCCGTGAGTGGTGGCCTCCATGTTGGCTGGGCTAATTTGCATACAGCCACTCTGATTGGCTGGTGGGCGTGGCTTACCCGTCCTGAAGAGACAGTTAATTTTAATATTATGCTTTTATTAGTTTAGATTATTACTTTATTTTTTAATTGAAAATTTTCTGTTCATCTTCAATTTCCAGTCTAATTTCCCTTGCCCCATAGGCACTGTTCTCAGGTTCTCTGCCCATTTTATTTATACTTATAGCTTATAAATACACTTACATTTTAAATACATAGATATGCATTTATATGAACAACATATGATGTGCACTAGTATATTTAATGTACTTAAGTGATACATTGCTGCACGTCTCATTCTGCTTTTTTGAAATCTATTAATATTCGTTAATGTAGGTCTAGTCCTCTTGACTGTTGCATTCTATTCCATTCTTTTCATATATTCTATTTTATTTAGCAATTCCTTATTGAAGAATGGTTATTCCCAGCTCTGTCATTATAAGCAAGGCTGCAATAAACATCCTTGAACATCTCTCTTTGTATACTTAAAGAAGACTTTCTCAGGGGGTTCTATACAAGGATTTGCAGTATAAAGTGAGAATGCGATTTGTCCCTACCACTAAATACCTCCAATTGTCCCCAGAATGGCTGCACCAGTTTTTCCTTCCCCTGCCAGCAATGTGTAAGGGTTGCATTTCCCCCGCATCTTTGGCAGTTTGATATTACCCCATCTTGTACCTCTGGATTTAAAGTTGTACTCATTTCTCACTTTATTTTGCATTGTTCTGATTATTCGTAAGGTTAGACGTCCCTTTTTCTGGTTTATTAGCCATTCTGGTTTCTGGTTTTTTGGTTGAGAATTGTTTGCCCATATGTTTTCCTTTTCACATTTTCAAGTAGAATCCTCCCCCTCCTTTTTTTCTTATTTGCTGTACATTTCCAATATTAGTCTGTCGCATATATTGAAAATGTATTCTCCCAGTCTGACACAGAACTATTATCAAAATACACAAAGAACCCTTGAAATTCAACAATAGGAAAGCAAACAACCTGATTTTAAAATGGGCTAAAGAGTTTAACAACCACCACACCAAAGTTACACAGATGGCAAGTAAGCCTATGAAAAGATGCTCTACATAATATGTCATCAGGGAAATGCAAATGAAGATAACAATGAGAGCTGCCACAGTACACCTATTAGGAAGGCCCAGCTCCAAAACACTGACAACACCAACCACAGATGAAAATGTGCAGCAGCCGGAACTCCCATTCATTGCTGGTGAGAATGCAAAATGGCGCGGCCACTTCGGGAGACAGACGAACCATTTCTTGTAAAAACTAAACACACCCTCACAATAGGATCCAGCAATTGTGTTCCTTGTTATTTACCCAAGTGAACCGGAAACTTATGTTCACACACAAAAAAAACCTGTACACAGATGTTTATAGCAGCTGTAGGCATAATTGCCAAAACTTACAAGCAACCAAAATACGTTTCAGTCGGTGAGTGGATAAAACTGTGGAATATTATTCAGCACTAAAAAGCAATGAGCAGTCCAGTCATGCGAAGACACGGAGGGAACTTACATGCATACGATGGCGTGAAAGAGGTCAATGTGAAAAGGCTGCATAGTGTGTGATTCCAACTATATGGCATTCTGGAAAAGGCAGCTCTGGAGACAGTCAATATCGATCAGTGGCTGCCAATGGTTGAGGGTGGAGGAGGGAGGGATGAATAGGTGGAACACAGATGATTTTAGAGTGAAACTAGTTGTATGACACTATAATAGGGGATACATTTGCCTAAACCCATAGAATGCACCACACCAAGAGAAAACCCTACTGTAAACGATGGACTTTGGATGACAACGGTCTGTGGATGGAGGTACAGCAGCTGAAACACATTTCTCATTCTGGTGGTGGGGGGGGTGGGGGTCGATGGTAGGCAAGGCTATGCATGTGTAGGGGCAGGATGCTATGGAAAACCTTTGTACCTTTCTCTCTATTTTGCTGTGAACCTTAAACTGCTCTAAAAGAATAAAAATGTCCTATGTTTCAATTTGTTACACAAGTGTGTACACTGCCCCAAATTCCACTTTACATGAGTAGATTGTCTTGGGTGTAACTTTCTTATACGTTTATAAAATTGGTTCTAATAGAAATGGAAGACTGGGCTGATATGCTGTCTACAGAACAAAGTAAAGGATAAAACAGAGACCGCACCAGGAGGATATCCCAGTAGGTGAGAGGTAAAGGTCACTTGCACTTTGCCTGTGGACACGGAGAGAGTATGTTTAGAGGCAAAATCAACAAGACTCGGTGACTGGTTGAGCAACAAAAGTGTCTGACCTCACCAATGGGGCAGGGAATGGTGGGTGGCTATACTCTGAGCTGGGGAGCCCGAGAGGAGAGGCAGGCTTGGTGGATTCTCCATCTCCAGGGATGCCATCATTCTAAGTGCAAGACTGCCTTTTGTCTCGGGGGCAACTGAGGCGAGGGGTTCATTCACAGTACATGATATTGGTAGAACCAGAACCACTAAAGTGCTCCAGACTCTCATCGGCCAACAGCCCCTTTGGAGGGAGACCATCCCCCTCCTTCTCTGTCTTTTGTCACCCCAGATGGATAAGCAGGCAGCTGACCTTTCTGAGTCACTTGGCAAATTCCAACAGCATCCTCTTCTGAGACTCTCTGGTCTCCACCGGGCAAGATCTAAAAAACAAGCTTCAACTGGATCAGAGAAAAGGGGCGTGAAATCCTGACACTTAGAAAGCCAGGAAAAAGAATGCCAAGGCCCAGATACCTACTCTAAGAAATAAAAAGCATATGTTGAGCCTCTGGCAACATTCATTCTACAAATAACACCGCCGCCTTGGGGAACAGCAGAGGCATCTGACCAGGCGGCAGCTGTATGAGGATGCTATTTAAAGACTCGGCTTTTGCAGCCCAAGGACACTGGGCTTAAGATTTGATTGGAAGGCAGAGAGGAGACAGCAAAGACTGAAAAAAGAACCAGATTTGGGGAAAACACCACCAGGTGGTTGGCTGTGATGTGACCCCTGAATATGTCAAATGAACTCATTTTAATAAAATGCTGTCTATTCATTTCTGAGTAAATTAAGTGTGTTAGTTCATGGAAAGCATCCAGCACAGTATCCAGCACACAGTGCTCACTAGAGGGAAACTGTCATTATTATCATTATTATCTGTCCATCTACCTACCTGCGTGTATCCGCCCAGAGATGGAGAAATGCTCCCCCATAATGCAATGTCACTGCCAAGTGGTAGGATTTATAATGGTTCTGCTTTTAACTCGTGTGTATGTTTTTTGTTTTGTTGTTTGTTGTGTGTGTGTGTGTGTGTGTGTGTGTGTGTGTTTGGTAATCCGGGAATTGTTCACCATGAATCTATATATTTTGTAAAAACCATAAGTCATTATTCTGGGGTAAAAAAAAAAAAATTAAGGCTCTTGAGTCAGACTTCCTAGTTTTAAACTCCAATTCCACTGCGTAGTAGCTGTGTTGCCTAGAGCAAATTATTTTCTTTCTCTGAGTCCATTTCCTGAACGGATAATAGTGTGACGTGTGACCCACCTCATTGGGTGGTTATGAGCATTAGAGGAGATAATCCAGGTAAAGATATTGGTTTGGTGCCTGGCAGAGAGTAAAAGAGGGGTCAGTGATGACTTGTTAGTAGCTGTAGACGTGGTAGTGGCTGTGTTACTTCCTACCAGGGCAGGGACCATGTCCGGTTCACCCCATTATTCCTCGCATGTAATAGTCACTTCAGAAATGGTGGGTTTGTTGGAGCCACCTCAGTCACTGTCTTGGGAACAATTTCTCTCAAGGTAGAAAAAAGGGTGAAGAGTCCACAAGTACCTTCCCCCTCAAGGTCAGGGATTGGGTCTTTCTGGCGATTAGTTAGAAGCAATCGTTCTTTCTCTAAAAACCTGGAAAGGCTCCCAAGAGATCAGGTTCTTAGAGGGTCCCATGTGATGGTCAGCCAGAAGCCAGGGCCACTGCTCTCCGTGACCCTGTGCTGCTCTTCACGCACTGTGCTGCGGGCATCCCCATGGGAGTTTCTGGTCATGCAAAACCACAAGTAAACAATTATGGAGAAGCTGCAGCCGTCGACCCATTGACTATGTGTGCGTGTGGGGGGTATATTGAGGGATGGTATTCTTTTGTTGTTGGTAATCCTCACTCAAGGATATTTTTCCATTGATCTTCTGGAGAGCATAGAAGAGAGAGAGAGAAAGACCGAGAGAAACATCGATGTGAGAAAAACACATGGATTGGTTGCCTCCTGCACATGCCCTGACCAGGGCCCAGGCCAGGAGGGAACCTGCAACCGAGGTCCGTGCCCTTGACCAGCATCGAATCCAGGGCCCTTTGGTCCACAGGCCAATGCTCTATCCACTGAGCCAAACCAACAAGGGCAGGGATGGCATGCTTTATGTCTAAAACAACCCTTCAGAAAGGAAGGACTCGCTCCAATGTTCCCAAATGCTCCACAGCAAATGTATTTGTGTTTTAGAATATGAAATAAAATGAGAAATAAAAACACAAAAAGAAAAACAAACCCTACACTTTGCAAACACGGTCCTAGGAATTCGGTGTAGGCACAGTGGCCACATTTCTCCCACTTTCTCCTGAAGTCCCAATAGGATGCAGAGTTTGGGTAAGTGGAAGAGGAAGGACAGGTTGTACTCGCGACGTTACTCCTGTTGTTCGTGACTGATGAGCATCAAGTCATTCACATACACAGACAGTACATTGGAATAATACTGTGGTTTTTAAAATCTGTTCATTTGACGATGTAGTATTTCTTGAGCACCTACTGTGTGCCAAGAAACATTGTAGGTATTTGCTTGCTAAATCTGGCAACCCTATACTGAGGGCTCTTACTAAAGGAGACTATAACGATAGAGGAAAGAAATGATTAGGAGATACAACAGCTGTGCTGTGGCTCGAGTGACTACAAAAGTGACCGAATGTCAGCTACATTAAATCTGACTCTGAACCAGACAGCGATGTGTGAGTAAAACAGTGAAAGTGACCAATTGGACAGTAACAAGGACAGCTGTGCACCGGTGGGGCTTGCTAACTATTGGCGTGACTGTGTGGCAGTGAAAGTGAAGACAACTGAAAGGGTGACAGCTGGGCACACAGTCAAGGGACTCCGTTGTACAGAACAGCTTGACGTTTGTGGTCATTGACAGTGTTTGCATGTCAGACAGTGACGGTGAAAATGAGGGGCCATTGACAGCAACAATGTGAGTGACAGTTCTGCCCAGGGGCTTGAACTTGTGATGAAAAACGGTGATGGAGGGAGTGGGCGTCAGTCTGACAATGACTGCATGTTGACACTGTGGGGGTAACAGCTGTAACACACAGGGAGCCCGGCATTGCACTCAGACACCTGGATTTGGGCAGCACGACTGGCGGTGACAGAAGGAGCGGCTGCGTGGCAGAGGGACAGCGCACCGCGCGATGGGCACGCTCGGCCCTGACCCGGTGAGTCTGAGGCCGCTTGCATCCGACCTCACCTGCCTGAGTCTGAACGTATGGTGTGCGGCAATGTGCGGGACACGGGAATTTAGTAAACAAACAGCTGTGAGCACGTTTTCTCCAAAGCCCTATCAGCGGTTCTCAACCTCTGGGTCGCGACCCCTTTGGCTATCAAACGACCCTTTCACAGGCCTCGCCTAAGACCATCCTGCATCTCAGATATTTACATGACGATTCATAACAGTAGCAACATTACAGTTAGGAAGTAGCAACGAAAATAATTTTGTGGTTGGGTCACCACATGAGGAGCTGTATTTAAAGGGCCAGAAGGTTGAGACCCACTGCCTAAATACTAAAATTAGGAGAAGCGGGATAATAAAAAAAAAAAGTCTTTAAGACACGATTGGTTGATACGGGTTTTATTAGCCAATCACGTCTGAGCGGTGTCAAGCCTCTCCACCAATGAGAATACCCCCAGGGACAAGCCTCAGGTCCCCTCTCCGCCTGGCGGGTGAACGTGATGTTCGGGGAAAACGGAGAGAAATCGTTTGTGTAGACCTCTCCACCATCCTTTGAAATGAGATCCTAACCCCAGGGCCGCCTCGGCGGGGGACGTGGAACCCAACTAGAACTTTCCTGCAAGTGTGGGGCGGGGGGCGAGGACGAGCGGCGAGGCCAGTACCACACCGCCCCGTCCTGGCGTTGGCGGAGAGCGCATGCGTGACGCAGGCCCCGCCCCGGAGGCCCGCCCCCAGCACGTGACCGCGTCGCGCGGGGCAGGCCGGGCCGCCCCCTCCTCCCCGATATCCCTTCCTCGCCAGCCTCAAGATGGCCGCCTTGTGGCGTCTCTGGCGCTGTTGAATGGAGAAATCTTTATTGTTCCCTTCGGGCAGGAGTGTTCGTGTCCTCTATGGCGCTGTCAATAAAGAACGGCAGTTTGAATCGGTGCTGAACAGGTAACCATAGAAACGGGGCTAGGACTCAGCGTGGAGACCCCTTGTGTAGCTGAGGCCCGAGAGGCGCCCCACATGAGGGGATCACAGAGACCCTTCCGCGTGTCGACCTCCGCGGGCTCTGCCCAGTCCCAGCCGTCCCCCGCCCCCCCCCCGGCCCGGGACGCGGACCCCCAGGGGCGGCCCACAGCCCGAGCGCAGGCTCGGTTCTAACCTCCGGCGGAGAAAGGCGGCGGGTCCCGGCTGGGCGCCCCCACCCCCGCGGGGGCCTTCTCTCCCCCGGGCCTGCCCCGGCCCCGCACGCCTGCTCCTCGGCGGGTCGCGACCTGCGCTGCGGCTGCCGTTCTTCTCGGTCCCCCGACCCCCTCCCCCAAGTCCCTTCGCCAGGCGCGGGCCCTCTGGCCGAGGGCCAAATTCGCCCCCCGCGCCCCCCGCCCGAAACTAAGAATGGATTTTACATTTCTCAGTGGTTGGGGGGCGGGGCAGAGGCTATTTCGTGGGAATCGTGACAGTTACATGAAATCAGATTTCGGAGCCCATAAAGGGAGTTTCGTTGGCACACAGCCATGCTCATTGTTTATGTGTTGTCTGTCTGTGGCCGCTTTCCTGCTGCAAGAGGAGCTGGGAGAGGCCCATGTTGCATGACATCGATCTCCTGGCCCACAAAGCGGAGAATACCTGTGTGGCCCTTCGCAGGAGTGCCGACCCCTACCCGAGACCCCTACCCTAGACACACAGATAGACTGGGTCCATGGGCTCCAGCGCTTTCTCTGGTCACATCACACCTCGTGGGAAACCCCAGTACAGCCGTCCCTTGCACCGAGAGCTGTTTGACAGAACTCAGACTTCCATGATCTCTCCTGGTCTTAATGTTGTATTATTCAACGTGGGAATTGTTTCCCCTACTTTCAATAACAATAATAGCATCCACCCAGCTCCTGCCAGGACTCAGGTGGTTCGTTTACATTCGCACACATAGCAACCCTTTATAAGCAAGCGTCCACGCTTCTACTTAGGAGGCAACTTGGTCTCTGAGTGCTTGAGCTGTTTCAGGTGGTCCTAGGTCACAGGTCGGAGAGGTCATGCCTGGTGAGCCATGCCGTACTGCTCAGAATTTCTTCTTTCAGCTCTGTCAATCTGGGGCTGTTGGTTCCCCCTTGGAATTGTATCCAGATCTCCGTGTGGATTATGTAGATTTAATTACAACCCCAAAGTGAAATATCTCTCTACTTGGCTAAATCTTCAAACTTCTGCCACACTCCACTTTCTAGTTTAGGTGCTTTTTATATATGGCAGTAGTTCCCAAACCTAACTATCATCACTAATTTATTTATTTATTTAATATATTTTTATTGATTTCAGAGAGGAAGGGAGAGGGAAGGAGACATAGGCACATCAATGATAACAGAGAATCATTGATTTACTGCCTCCTGCACGTCCCACACCGGAGATCGAGCCCACAGCCCTGGCATATCCATCACTAATTTAACAAATGGTTTCAGAACGTTATGTGTGCATTCATGCATTCATAAATCACTCAGTATTTGTTGACCACCTACTATGTACTATGAATGATCCAAATCCTTGGAAATACAGCGGTGAAAGGATCCATGTGAACTTTGTCCTTCCACAGAATTTAAATTATATAGGGGCTTGGGCAAGTGATACACAAGTAAACAAAGATAATTTCAAATACTGCTGTCAGAGCATCATAATAACAAATGAGTAGTTAATATTTATTAATTCCTGTGTTGCCCAGAGCTCTTTGAGCTTGCTTTACACTATGTGCTTGATTTGCATGGATTATCTTGTAATCTTCACACCAATGTTATCACATACCATTTTAAAGATGAAGGCTCACACCAACATTATAACAGAGGTAGTGTTAATACTACCATTTTAAAGATGAAGGCACTGAGACTCAGAAGGGATTTACAGGGTTACATAGCCTAATGCATAAGGGACTGGGATCTGCACCTAACTGATCACACTCGCCACCCTGTATTGGTCCATCTGTTTATCTTTTCTACCAATGCAGGAGGTCCTCGCGGGCAGTCTTTTGTATCAGCTGCTAGCCAGTGCCCACAACCAGTCATCTGGTAAATATTGAATAAACAAATCCAGGCTGTTCGTTGAGCAAACATTTGAGTTCCTGCTTTGTACCAGGCACCATTGTGCTAGACCCTGTGAGTACCAGAGTAGGCAAGATGGACCTAAACCGGTGTCTGAGACAGTGAAGAAATAACAAAGTTATTCCAAATTGTGACGACTGCCGAAAGGAAACAAAGCAGTGCCGGCCTGAGAGACCCTTCTTACCAAGAGGGCTTGGAAAAGTTGAAGCTGAAATTTGTTGAGTGACTAGGATCCAGTCCATCAAAAAGGGGAAAGGGAGAGAAGTGGGAAGGCAGAACTTCTCAGCAGGTTTAGAGCCTGTGAGCTGGCAAGAACTTGGGGTGCTGCAGAACGGGAAGAAATGAGTGTGCTGTGATTCCCAGACATGTCGGGTCCCTGGCCCTGAGCATAGCTTTGCTGCTAATAGAGCTGCATGCCAGTGGGCCAGTTACAGGTTAGTTGTCTGATCTGCCAAATGTGGATGATGGTTCCTCCTTAAAGAGTTATTGTGTGGATTAAGTTAGAGAACATGTAAAAATAGGTTCTGAGTTTTCTTGTTGTTATATATGCTGCCAAATTCCAATCAGAGGAAACTAATGAAGTTTGGCCCCCAATGGGCACTTACGTAAAATGATAAATAATTACAAAAATCCAGAAGAATGTGATGGACAAAATTGAAGGGGTGTGTGGATGTGTTTCTGTCTTGAGAAGGAAGAGGAACAAATCTTATTTTTTCTTAATGTTTCTCTTAAGAGTTGAGCTTTTCCAACTGGGATGTAAATTTTTTCAACCTAATTATACATATGTCTATTTAGAGCATTTTTCATCATTTTCGTGTTTTAAGCTCGAAACTGTTTGTTCTTCCATTGCACACATGAAAGGGGCATGCTAACAAAATGAAAGGCTTCAGACTCTAGTTGGAGGTCATTTCAAAAGTTGTTTGCAAATGACTTGGGTTTCCTCTAAAAGTTTTCAAAATAATCTTGCACTATTTTCAATGCCCTGCTTTAAATACGTTTAAAGCAAGTTAGGGGACTTTTTAAATAGGTAAAAATAATATGATGTTTGGGCTCACAAACACGAAAAATGACAGAGACAGTAATAAATCGAACAAGCTATATAAGATCAGCAATGTCAAGGTTTGCTTTAAACTGTATCCAGTAACCAGATGGCACATGTCATCACACGATATATCCAGCCCAGCAAGTGGAGCACAGAATCGGACAAGAGAGTGGCATGCCAATGCAATGTTAAACAACAAGCCCCGAATTAAAGGCTATTTTAGGGTTGGGTGGGACCGTCACATTTAAAGCATTGCAGTTTCACTCTGTGATTTGGGTCTGTTGGGTTCCAGTAAAGAGTAGTTGGTAACACTGGCTTTGAAGGATAATATAAAACTGCAGGAAGAGCCAGGGCATACTGATTTGTTTTTCAATCTATTTTATTTCGGTTCAAAGCATCATTACCGACAGGCAGCGCAGGGAAAAGAGCCAACTCTGACCATGCCCACCTGCTTTAGGAGATGGAGGAAGACTGAGTGTAACGAAAGTGTGGCTTCTCTTCTTGGACTACCTGTCTGCAAAGAGGCTTTGAACTGAAATAAAATAGATTGAAAAACAAATTGGTGTGCCCTGTTGCCTCATACTGAGTATTTACATTACCTTTCTGAAGTTCTGCCTGTGCCAGCGCCCTGGGGGCAGGCGGTGACCCCTCAGCCTCTTTCAGTTCTTCCAGAGAGTGAGCGCTTTGATTTTTACAAGGGCGTTGGATTGGGATATATGGTTTCTGGGTCTCCAATAGTCTGCCTTCTAAAGTCACCATCTTGATAATGTGGAAAACGCAAGCTATAACCACAGAGAGGAAAAATTAAGTAATAAGATCATTTAAATTCAAGGCGAGATTGTCACTTTTTAAACATCATGCAGGGTGTGCAGTGTTTTATTTGCAGAGAGTATGCAGTTTTGAGACTCGTGCAGGCCTCAAGGGAGAGAAGAGAAAGGAAAAAAAGCTAACTTGCCTTACACTTCCCTAATATTGTTATCCTCCAGATCTTGCTGTCAGGTCCTCAAAATCATGACATCAAGTACTTCATTTCCTTAGGTGAAGTAAATGTGCTAGAGCAAGGATTATTAATCTGGTGTGAACGGCCCAGCTGCAAGGAGTCCATGAGCCCTTTGAATTTGTCTGCAAATTTGTGTGCATGTTGTGTTTCTGGGGAGAGAACCCATTACATTAATCGGATCTCAGTCCTGACCCCTCGGAGGGTGCAGAGCCAACAATGAAATGTCACATCACCAAGTGAAAGTAGTGAGGAGACTCCTCCTGGAAAGTTACTTTCTACAGTTGTATGGCCTTGATCTCAGAGTTTTGAAATCATCTTTCCACCCTTGTTTCCTGCCTAAAGCAGTCAAGCATAGTTGAATGGTCTTTGTAATAGAGATGTTTCCCCAGTGAGGTGCTTCAGATCCTTGTTTGTTCTTATTTTATGCAAGACTGGTGAAATGGGGACATATTGTCTCAGCAACCTTGTTAGCAGATACTGAATTTATTTCTTCAGACAGGTGAAAGGAAGAGCAGTAGCAGCCTAATTCTTTGGCTCTGGGCATCAGCTCCTTACAGATGGATTCAGTTTCTCAGAGTTAGGAGATGAGGATTAGGAGGGAAATGGGGAGGAGGAAAGGGATAGATTCCAGGAGGCAGAGACAGAGGAGTAAGGAAGAGAGGATGCCTGCCTGCATTTGTCCTGGAGTCCCTCTGTGCCTGTGAAAGTAAAGAGCTTCTTCTTCTTCTTCTTTTTTTTTAAAGAGCTTCTTTTTGAAAACAGCTTTACTCAGAGCTTCTCTAATACTAAGACCCCTGGGGAAAGTCAATATATAGATGTAATTTTTGGTTTTATTAGTACTGGAAGGGAAATAAGAGGAAGGAAATATCTTTTAAATCTTTATCTTAGGCTGTTTTATAAAAATGCCACCTCAATAGAAATCTTTTGTAAGCCAGAGTTTGGTCCATATAGTGTTGACAATTAGCTGCTTACATTTAAATATCAGATTTTACATCTGCTTGACCTTTGGAGGTATTTGGATGAGTGGCCTCTGCTATACATACTAGAGTCTGTTTCTTGGGACAAATAATAGGGAATGTTTATGAAGGAAAGGGCCCGGGAAGGATGAGGGAGATTAGAAATACAGGATTACAAGTGTAAATAATAGCTGTTGAGATTCCAAATACTGGTTCCTTGACTTTTTTAATATAAAAGCAAAAATGAACAGGATGTGACTATTTCTGACTTGCAGAAAATATTGCGAGAGTTCAACTAGTGGGTTAACTAGTTTCTCTGCCTTCTAGGCTGTAGCGTGACGGCTGGATCTTCTTTCTTGACCCCTTCAGCCCCTGTCGGCTGGATCTTCTTTCTTGACCCCTTCAGCCCCTGTCCCACTAACTGAAATAGGATGTCAGGGGCTCAGGCAGCAGGGAACTTGCCACTTTCCTCTCATCTGGTACTTCCCTTCAGTTACTAGTCACAGTAAATGGCACACAGAGTGGCCCAAGGCAGAAACCTGGGAGTCCTCCCCGGCCTTGCCCTTCTCTGAAGCCGCCACCCTCCTTCCACTCCCCACTTACGAAGAGCACACATGTATATCGGCTGGATGCCTGTTGGATGGCCCCTTTCTCTTCTGGTTAAAGCTACTAGAATCTCTTGTCCTGGGTTAGTGCAACAGCCTTCTAGCTGCTCAGCTGGCTTCCAGCTCTGTTCTTCAATATGTTTTGTTCACTGTTTGTCAGTGATCTTTATAAAACACAAATCTGAACATGTCACTCCCATGCTTGGAACTCCAGGATGGTTGTCTGCCCTCAGGATCGTGCATTTCCTTGGCTTGGCGTCTGCTGGCCTCAAGCTCTCTGGCTGGGCCGGTCTCAAGCCTCATCTCAGAACACTCTTAACTCCCCTGTCACTCATCTGTTTAACCAGGCATCCTCAAACTAGGCCTGCGGGCCACATGCGGGTGTTTTTGCCACTGCTGCCTGTCCTGCTTAAAATAAGATACGTGCAGTGTGCTAGGAATTTGTTCATAGTTTTTTTTAAAACTATAGTCCGGCCCTCCAACGGTCTGAGGGACAGTGAACTGGCCCCCCGTTTAAAAAGTGTGAGGACCCGTGACTTAAGCTGTAGTAAACATTCAGTGGGTCACAGAACTTCGTCCTCTGGGCCACGCTCTGGGCTTTGAGGTTGCTGGTTTCCTGGCCATGTTATTAACCCGGCCGGTGATGCTGTTAGCCACACTGACCACTAGATTATTGAATGTTATCTTATTCTGTGTGGTTTCTTTGTCCTTAGACTATATGCTACTTGGGCTTTATAGTCAAATCTGTGCTACTGGCACTTGTGATTATTTTCTCTGTGTGGCTGTGCCACCAGCTTGATAAACAGGTTCATTTGTTTGAAATTTTAAAAATTGCTTTAAAACCCTAATTTTTGTTGTTGTTTTTGTTAATCCTCACCGGAGGATCTTTTTTTCCATTGCTTTTCAGAAAGAGTGTGGAAAGGAGAGAGAGGGGATGAGAGAGAGAGAGAGAGAGAGAGATACATTGATTGGTTGCCTCCCACGTGCTCCCCAACCGGGGACAGGGAGTGAACCCACAACCCAGGCCCTGGCCAGAATTGAACCTGAGACCCTTCAGTGCACTGCAGGCATTCTAACCATTGAGCACTGGCCAGTGCTAATTTTGTTTTTAACTGTGTAAACCATTTGCATGGTTTCAAAGTCAAAATTATATAACAAGGTGCATTCGCAGAAGTTTTTATTTCATGCCTGATCCCTCTTTTTCCCTCTTGAATCTTGCTTTCAGTTTTGGGCTTTTGTCAGTCTATTAGGTAAGAAATAATATATCAGTGTAGTTTAAATTTGTTTTCTCCTTTCTGGAGATACAGGAAATCTGCCCAATGACTGTGGTATAAGCTGCAAGATTTTTTTCCCAATTTGTCATCTGCCTGACTTTGCTTGTTTTATTGCTGTACAAAAGTTTTATATCTTTTATAGTCATATTTATCAGTCTTACAGTGTATGTACTGTTTTAGACTAGCACTTATAAACTTTTTCACCTCATGGCACACATAAACTGATTACTAAAATTTATTAAAATTCTGCGGCACACATAAAAATAATAGTTTTTGCCAGTTGGACAAAAAAAAAAAAAAAAGGTATAATTTTGATTCACACCAGATGGCTGTTGTTGTATTTTCTTCTGTTTGACAACCTAGGGGAAAAGAGGTTAGTGCCTCTGACTAAATAGTCAGTTATTACATGTTTTAAAAATTCTTGTGGCACACCAGTTGAAAATTGCTGATTTTGATTTTAAGTCCGAGTAAGGAAGTTTGCCCCACTCTTTAACTTATGAGGAATTATTAATACTTTCTTCTAGTACATACGTGGTTTCATCTTTTTGAAAAAAAATCTAAGACTTTGATCCATCTAGAATTTTTGGCATTTAGTTTGAGAAAGGATCAATTTTGTCTTTTTCCCACTGTCCAGCCAGGCATCCCAACACTACTTAAAGTTCTTACCTTTTCTCCACGGATTTTAGATGCAGTCTTTCTTGGATATAAAACTCTTGTATGCATTTGGATTTCTTACTGATTTTCCATTTTGTTCCACTGATTTGCTAGTTCTTATGCAATTACAAAAGCATCGTAATTTTAGGGCCTTTTAATTTGTTTTACTATCTGGTAGGGCCAATTTTTTCATTTTTTCCAGGGTTTCTTGGCTGTTTTTGCTTGTTTATTCTGCAGTATGAACTTCACAATTACTTTGTCTAATTTCAGGAGGCGATAACTTGATGGCATTTTTATTGAGATTGTGTTAAGTTTATGAGTCAGCTTAGGGAAAACAGACATCTTTATGATATTGAGTTGTCCTATCCTGTCTTTCCACTTGCTCAGGGTTACTTTTAAGATTTTTCAGGAGTGCTTTATGTTTTCCTTATATAAAATTTGTATGCTTCTTTTTCAGTGTGTTAGCTTTCATTCTTAATTTTTAAAAAAATTCTTAAAATTCCTTCTAAAACGTCTCAGAGTAGTTGCATACATCCACATACTCCAAACTTATTGCATACCATTTCATGCCCCAGAATATACACAAGATCTATAAGTCTGCACTCTGCAGCTGTTAGCAGTATTTTGTTCTCTTTATCCCCACCCCAGAACTTTAAAAAGTAGCGTGTTGGTAATAACAGTTACCATTTATTGAACACCTACCTACAAAGTGCCAGGCACTGTATGAGGTGTTTTTACATGATTATTTCTTGCAACCCTTATAGCATCTAAGCAATAGGTACTATTATCCCCATTTTAAAACTGGAAATATCAAACATACAAAAGTAAGAATAGCATTGTGAACTCCCATGTACATGTTCACTGCATTTGACACTTGAGAAAGCAGGCTTTGAAAGGTTAAATAACTCAAAGGTTACACAGCTAAAGCCAGTGTTAAAAGCTAACTTGTTTTTAGCTCCTCATTAAGATTGTTTTTCCAATTTTAACTCCAATTGGCTAGGAAAAAGCAGAAGGAAGACAGCCGAGAGCCACTATTCCAAATTCAAACTGGTAATATTTTATTCGCCCCTCCTAATGCACATCACAGATACTGCCCTCACTTATGCCATTTGCAAACATTACTCCTCTTCGTGCTCTGCTCACGCTTTGCCTTCCCTTTGTCTAGTTTTATTAGTGCAATGTGATGAGTTGATGTTTAAAGGACTGCCTCTGTTTTGAGTGCCCAGCTCCTTGCATGATGTCAGGAACATAATAGGAACTTGTAAGTTTAACAGCGAAACTGATTGCTCCTACACGCTTAGCCCTGACATTGCTGTGGCACTATAACTTTTAAATATTGCTCTAAGGGCCTGGCAGTCATTAAATTTGACCACCCAGACACCACTCTGCTGTCAGCTGCCCTCAGTTCCAGTCAGATTCAATCCACAGGGAGACTCTCCAAGGTCAAAGTCCAAAACAGCAGACTAATTGGCCCCTGGAGTTCCAGATTTTCTTCCTGGGCAGCAAATTTTTGAGAGTGAAATGTTCCAGGTCTTCTTTTGAACATTTTTGAGCAAATACTATAGAATCCATAGGTTCTTTCTCAGAGTTAAAAACAATAAAGAAGTTATGCCTTTCACATTTTTTATTAGCTCCTTAAGTTAACTCTCTTGTCATACTCCCTGGTGATGGATGAAAGAAAGATAGAGATGAAAATAATTCACGTTTCTTCAAAGACAAAAGAAGAAGCTTACAACACGAGGAGGAGAGGAGAATGGAGTTCATCTGTGAAATGAACACAGAGGTACGGAAGGTCGGCTGATCTGAGTAGTGGAGTAGGACAGTAATCCAGGGAGCTGGGGGTTCATTTCCTTTAGTGCTTCTGCTACTTCACTACTAAGGTGTAAGAAAGGAAGGGTTTTAAGTTGAAGGTGGTCTCTTCTTCTCAGCTGGGCCATATGCTCCCCGAGAGCAGAGATTGTGCTGAATTTCTTCTCTGTGCAGTGTCCAACCCCAGGGAAGGGCACTTGGCTAAACCTGGTAAAGAAAGACCTGCCGGACACACTGTCCACTGATGAGGCTGGGAAATGGCCTTGGAGTCATGCTGGGGCTTCATGGGCTTCAAGGCCCAGCTGTGTGGCCTGGGACAAGTCCGGGGCTTGAGAAATGTATATATGGTGCCTCATGTTGCATCGAGTAAGTAAATGCTAAGTAATGTCATCTGCTCTTAAATATCACTTCTTTTATCTTTGCAGTGCCTCTGAGCAAAGAAATTACCAAAAAAGTAGGAGAAACACTCTAGGATCAAGAGCTTAACTGCTTTTTAAATTGTCAAGGTTGGGCAAGGTACAGTGAGTGGTAACGGTTCCAGCTCGAGTCAGACAGCGTGGGTTCATTTTACTGACTCTGCCACTCTCTGGCTTTGTGTTTTGAGGCGAGTCATTTCATCTCTCTAGGCCTCCACTTTCCCAGTTGAAAGTGGAGTTAATAATAGTAACTGCCTCACAGGTTTTGCAAAAATGTTATAAGGCCACCCATGCAAAGTTCTTGGCATGGTGCCTGGGGTATAATAAATTTTGGTAAACATTGGCTACATATTGTTAGGTCACTTCCTTAACCCTTGCAAACTGTGTCTCTCTCTTTCCCTTTCCAAAATGTCTTCCTCATGACTTTCCACTTAGAATATGTAGCTCACACAGGGGTAACAAATTGGCCTCATTTCTGTCACTAGTTAACTAGAAGGTCTTAGAAATACTTTACTTCTCAACAATTTCTCATCTACAAAATGTGGGCATTGGACCAGGTGATTTCAGAAGTTCTTTGTATCTCCTAATTTTCAGTGAGTTTAAGGCTTTGAATGAAATTTCTGATGATAGCCCAGAGACCTGTGCTATAAGAGGCCTAACCCTCTTCATTCTCTCTTTCCTAGCTGACTCCCATCTGAGAGAGACCAGCTGTATGAAACTAGTAATGTGATTGTCTAGAAATTCTTTTCATTTAAAGAAGAATTTTTGTAATATTTGCCTTATATAGAAGATACATAGATAACATAAAATGATGAGACAGAGTGATTTTTAAAAAGTAAACTGACCATCCAACCTAAGAAATATCTAAACTAATAAAAGCGAAATATTAAAATTAACCGTTTCTCCGAGACAGGGTAAGCCACGCCCACCAGCCAATTAGAGCGGCTGTATGCAAATTAGCCCAGCCAACATGGCGGCCGCCACTCCCGGACCTGAGTAAACAGCCCTTTCCATTGCGGCAGCAGTGAAAGTGAAGCTGAGCCCTTCAGCTCAGCTCTGATTAAACTGCCTCTAGCAGTTTTGAAACATTGTAACAATCATAGATCCTCCGGAGCTGAAGGAAAGAGCAGCTCCGGCCTAACCAGTAAAAGTAACAATTGTTTCATTATAGACGCTGCGAGGTGAGGCAGAGGAGGCTTCGTTAGTAGTTAGAAGGCCGCCTTAAAGGAACAGTGTATCAATTATAGAAGATAAATAACCCCAGGCCTTCAAGGAACAGTATCAATTATAGGAGAAAAAACT